>JAMPIV010013866.1:0-161194 GCA_024509875.1 Oreohelix idahoensis | reverse complement strand
TTCTCTAGAACTGTATATGGGACCCTGGACCTCCAATTTTGTAACTTATTCTGACTCCCAGGCAAAAGAAGCAGTACTTTCTCTCCCACAGCCAAATTTCTGTCTTTCGCCTTCCTGTTATAATAGGCAGCATGTTTCTTCCTGGCTTGTTTTCAAATTTTCATTGGCAAGTTTCCAGCCAGTTTTTAACCGAGTTGTCAGCTCCTTCACACATTGGTAGCAAGATGTTATGTTTTATTCTGCCTTTTCATCAGTCCACGTTCTTAACAAAGCTACATATGGACCTTTAATTGTGTGGACCTATTTGTCCATGCACCGGTATGGTCTCTTCCACTCGAAGCTTTATAGTGATGATTTTTCCTCCCAGAATTATCATTCACAAAACGACCGCTACCAATTTTTCTTTTGGGGCTGTCTCCCCACTTAAAATTCTTGATGAGAGATTTCCTCTCTATATTCTCTTCCTCCAGTTTGTTTAAGTCCGATTGAGGGATTTTCGGCTTATCCTGGGGTAAGACATCTTTTTGCACTCTCCGCATAGTGGCCATTGTAAAACAGTTAAGTGAAGCTTGTCCGTGAAAAGGGGCTTCCCATTCCATTTGGTCCACTTTATCAAACTTATATCTCTTTTTATTATCAGGCCTAATTTTGCCCCGGGGCGTGTCCAGGTCCTGATCCATGTTCCCACTTGTGGGTGTTCCCTCATGTGCTATGCTACACCTTTCTACAAAATTCTCAATGTCCCATCTTGCTTTGGGCCAATAATAATTGTGAGCCACCTTTTGAATGATGGTACCTATCTTCTCATGGTCCCCATCTGGTTTCACATGTAGGCTCCTTATTAAGTCTGCCCTATATCTTTTTGGAAGAACCAGCTGTCCGTGACCTTTGGATCTAGCTCCAGTCTTCCTATACATCAACTTGTTTTTCATGTAAAAATCTCCCTTGCCTGGAGTTGTATGACAAGTTGACAATTTTCTGAAACAAGGCTTGAGTGTTTTATCCCCAGCCTGTGCCTTCCTCATCTCTTCTGGAGTGGTATCTAACATAATATCCTCCTCCTGTCTTGAGGTCGACCTGACCTGAAGGGTTGCCATATACACAGGTTTCCTTCTGCAACGGTCAGTGTCATGATTGTCCATCTGACAATTTTTACACCACCTTTTTCCTTGGTTGAAAGATTTTCTTTCATCATATTTCCTTTCATCGAATTGTGGGAATTTATTTTTATTGTCATACCGTGGCCTATCAAATTGGTGCTTACCTTTATTTTGATCCTTAGGATCAAATTTATTAAAGTTCTGTGGTGCCCTAAAGTTATCCACTTGTTTCTTTTTATTACCTGTTACCTCTGCTTGAGCTGCTTGATACCTTTCAGCAACATTTAGCAACTCACCCAGCCTCTCTGCACCTTGTTCCATGAGAAACTTTCTCAGGTCTGGAGCCATGGACTCTCTTAATTGCTCTATAAGGACCATTTCCTTAAGATCTTGGGTTTTCCCCAGAGAAGTCCATTTCTCCAAGTATGTCTCTATTCGTGCAGAGAACTGGTGATAGGTTTCACCTGACAGTAGTTTAGCATTCCTAAATTTTTTCCTATAAAATTCTGCATTCTTTTCATACCTTAACAAAAGAGCCTGCTTTAGCATGTCATAATTTTCCTGATCACCTCTGCTCATTTTTGCAAAAACTTCATAAGCTGCCCCACGAAGTCCCTGAGATAACTTTAAGCTCCACCTTTCTCTCTCTAACCCATACGTGGTAGCTAATAGTTCATACCTATTTATATAGCTCTCAATATCATCGTCTTTCTCAACAAAATGATCTAAATGAAAATTCATAGCTGAGGTTGAGGCTCCTTGAGTAACCGTAGCATCAGAGGCAAAGGGACTGGCACCATTTTCAGGAGCATGGCCTTGAAACCCAAACTCCCTTAGTCGTAACTCATGTTCCCTTTGTAATCTTTTCTCCTCCTTTTCTTCCCTTGCAGCTAATATCTCTCTGCAGCTAATTTCTTCTCTTCTCTTTCTGCAGCTAATCTTCTTTCTTCTGCAGCTAATCTTCTTCTCTTCTTTCTTGCTTCCAATTTCTTAGCCTCTTTGTTAGCCTCAATCTGCAACCTCTTAGTCTCAGCCTCAGCTTCAAACTGTAACTTCTTAATTTCCCTTTCAGCCTCTAACCTTCTTTCGGCTTCTTTTTCTAATCTTCTTTCTTCGCGTTCAATAAATTTGTCACATTCCGTAGTGACATAGGCAACCATAACTTGCCCATCTAATCCTAACTCTTTTGCAGTCTGAACAGCAGCAGATCGAAACTTGGCCAGGTCCGCCATTGTCTATCAGGTAAATTTCTACAATGTCTAACCAACAATTTAATCTCTAAATATATCTAATGGACAACACAGGCACCGTGAGCTCAACCTTATTTAATTCCACCCAAGGATACCTTTTAATTCTTATATTCCCTGAAGTGAATTACCCCCAATATTTTTAATAGGGAAAGATTCAAAATCCCAAGAGCGAGACCCCAATATATGTGGTGAAGTGGGATGTTATAAATATTTATAGGGGACTTAGTGTACTGACTGAGATCAGCTGTGAAGGTATCTATATCTATTAAGAGTAGTGTATTATAGATAACCTTACTTGCTACCACATATCTATATATCTCAGTCAGAATTATTCTGCAATAGTGTGATGACTACGTTATGTGTCTAGGGTATGTGTAGGATGAAGTGTAAGTCAAAACAACAACAGACAGATAAACAATTAAATTTAATCCACTACTCTTGACAACACTGTGACACTCACATACATATAACACTCTATAAGGATATCTTAAAAGAGTCACTGATAACTTTTCAAATAACAATATGTATTCATTACTGGCATGAATGAATATGTGTCCTGATTCAACTACAAAGGGAACCAGGAATCACAAGCAATTTAAATTACAAGTATATATACAGAATTTATTAATATGAATATTGTAGTGACATATATTATTAAAAATATCCTATGTGTGTCAGTTGTGTAGTGGTAATATGAGGTAATACTGGTTTTGTTTTGTTCAAGCTCTGTTGGTATTTGTCATCATGACTTCAATAGTTTGTCTTTAGGGACTAGTATTGGAGATGTTCTCAGTTCCTGATATTAAGACAAGTAAATTCCCCTCTTAAGGTTATTTTTACAAAGTCATTTCAAGATGAGGGGACATAATGTTGAGCTCAGCTGGCCAAATCAGCTTATCTGGCGTGATGGCGGCAGGAAAAGACTCCTCTGCTCGAATTCTCCTCTGGGCTCTGGAGACACCTCACTGATAGCTAAAAAGACCAAGGAGTATGCTGTCCGACTCTGGATTCAGCAAAGCTCTGACCAGGTGCAGCTCAATACCATCAAGACCACGGTCCCTGAAAACAAGAAGGATGTACCTTCTACTTCATAACTAATTGATACTCTAGTTCTACACTGAGCACAATACAACACAAACATTGAGTTCAGAGCGTTAGGCCAACTGTCAGCTTCATCTGAAATACTTTATACCAGCATTAACCTCCTTAATGGTTACCACGCCTCTGCAATTCCAGCATTATTTCTTTCTAGTCAATCATCTAGGTGTCAGTGTACTGTTTGGCCATTCCATGCCGTTTTACTTTCCTCCGACACCCTCTGTTCAGGCTGGAGCATTATAGGCTTTACCTCACGTTTGCCACTGAACTACACATATATATATACAGGCATAAATGAACAATTCACATTCAATTTTTCATTAAAAGATACTGAATGTTTCAAGCTTACCACAATTTCATGGAAATAAACACAGATACGTTGATTAGCAATGAATTCTGGCACATTTACTGGCACAAATTCCCATCTGCTTATGTTCCAGGCTTTTATTTTAGCAAAAATGTGAGCTGGCTTCAACGCACTGTCGCTTTATCAAGCTTATTTAAACAAGTGGTTTCGAACTAACGCTCCTAAGTGATTATATCAGCGAGTCTAGCCAATGAGGCCCCGTTTCGACAAGTGTTTGAAAAAATGTTACCTTTCCCCGTCTCCCCTAACAACGAAAGATAGTATTTATAGCCCGACCAATCGTGGTCAGTCTTTCATTTGTTGCGCTCCAATCAATTTGGAGTTTACATGGTAGGCTATTTCTGTAACGTAAGTTTTTTTCAAACACGTTATAAAAAAAATTTTATGAGCAGAAATGATTTCATGCTGTCAGGCATCCCCAATATTTTATTTTGGTTATAACTTGTTAATTCCTAGACTATTTGCGTAACGTTTTACATATTCTTTGTCAGCAAACCCTAAGGAACCCAAATATCCAAATTTAAAAGCGCTAAGTGGCTGCGTTCAAAATATGTATTTTCTACCTCCTGTTTCGAAGATGTGCTGTCTGGGTACTGTTATGTTTTCAACCGTAAACCCATCTAATGTTATCTTTTCTAATAAGAGTTTTTCAGGATTTATAAACCTAACTCTGGGATGGGTAATGTATTTTATCACTGTCCGTCTGAAAAAAATTAGTGCATGTAGTCTTACACGCGTGATGGCAGCATTTGTGTATCGCGCGAAGCGTGTTGCATGCGTTCCTGATTTTCAGCCCTCCCTTCTCTCTTTATCCTTTAGTCCATCTGTTCGTTCGTTTTGGTAACGCAGTATAATTAATGTTAGGATTAATTTAGGTCATTACGCAGTCTGCCTCTCAATGTTTTTCCAAGAAATACAGCACACGTTTCATTGAAGAAAGCGGGTATAATACAGTAAGCTTTTACTATCAACGTGAAAGCGTTACAATTTGCAGACGAAGCAGAAAACAAGGGGATTTCGAGTACCTTCTTTGTGACAGCACTGTTATTTACCATTGCTCTTTTCTTTATTAATTTTATTTGTTAGGCTTCATATTTACCTAATAATTTATATATGTGGATTAGAATATTCCACGACACCTCCCCTCTTAAAACAGACATTATATGTCAGTCCTTTATTCTATATACACATAGAGAAATTTATTATTATTTCTGGGGTTTACGGTGATTCTCATCACACGGATGGCGGCTTAAAAAATCCGCTCCCAAATTGGTTTTTCCAGATATATACTCAATGCTAAAATTATATGGAGCCAGAAGTAAAGACCATCGGAGTAACCTAGAGTTCTCATGCTTAGCCTGTGCTAGAAACGATAAAGGTTTGTGATCTGTTTGCAACTTAAATGCCTTCCCATATAGATAAATATTGAATTTCTTTATTGCCCATATTACTGCAAGACATTCTTTTTCGCTAGTTGAGTAGTTGATTTCAGCTTTATTCAACTTTCTGCTAGCATATGCCACTGGGCTTAATTCCCCATCCAATGCATCTGATTTCTGTAGTAGAGTTGCACCTAACCCAATATTACTTGCATCCGTCCTTACTATGAATTCTTGACTTAAGTCAGGTAATTTCAAAATGGGTTTACTTGTGAGCTTTTCCTTCAATTCTTGATAAGTCATTTCACATTGTGGTGTCCATGTAATGCGATCTGGATGTCCTTTACGTGTCAATTCAGTTAACGGTGCACATATGGAATTAAAGTTTTTGATATACTTCTGGTAGAAACCACATAATGAGACAAAGGATCTCACGTCCTTCTTGGTTTGTGGTCTCGGGGCTTTCTGTAGTTTCTCTAAATTCTTTGGGTCAGGGGTCATGTTTCCCTGATAAACTGTGTGTCCCAAAAATTCCAATTCTTTACATCCAACGCAACATTTGGTTGGTCGGGCTGTTAAATTTGCCTCCCTAAGTCGATTAAACAGCATGTTCAGAGAGTCAATGTGTTCCTCAAATGTTTCTGTCGCTATAAGGATATCATCCATAAAATTTGTTATACAGGGATTATTCAGAGGATCCAATAATTTTCTCATCATTCTAGAGAAGACACTAGGCGCATTCTTCAATCCAAATGGCAATCTATTAAACTCATAGTGTCCTTCTGAGGTACTAAAAGCTAGGTATGGTCTAACCTCAGGCTTTACTGGAATCTGATAGTATCCTTTACTCAGATCCACTTTGGAGAAATATTTAGCTTTATTTAGTCTGGCAAACAGCTGATTTGTATCCGGCAATGGATCCACCTGTCCTTCTGTAATAGCATTCAGTCTCCTGTAATCTATACAGAGTCTATGTTCTCCAGAGGGCTTCCTTAAGAGTACAACACCGGAACTATACGAAGATTCACTGTGCGAAATAATTCCTTCCTTCAACAGATAGTCTATCTCTTCCTTCAAAGCTTTCTCCTTAGCAAACGGAATCGAATATGGTTTCATACAGACAGGTGTGGAGTCTATTAGTTTCATATCATATTCCAATAGGTTTGTATGCCCTGGTCGGGCTGTTAACACCTCTGCATGATTATTTAGAACCTGTTGCACTCTCTCTTTCTGAGTTTTCGTTAAATGTGTACTGATTTTCACCTGTGCTGCTGTCTCACAGGGGTGTAATGGATATTCAAATGATGAAAGTGGTTCCTTTTTCATCTCCATGGCGATGGACAAGGTCAACAAGTGTGTCTCTTCCTGATGTTCTCTTTCCAAATATTTCTTCAGGAGATTCACATGATAGATTTTTTCTTTCCCCTTCTTATCTATCTTATAATTTGTTCTAGACACCTTCTCTAGAACTGTATATGGACCCTGCCATCCAATTTGTAACTTATTCTGACTCCCAGGCAAAAGAAGCAGTACCTTCTCTCCCACAGCCAAATCTCTGTCTTTCGCCTTCCTGTTATAATAGGCAGCATGTTTCTTCCTGGCTTGTTTCAAATTTTCATTGGCAAGTTTCCAGCCAGTTTTTAATCGAGTGGTCAGCTCATTCACATATTGGTATGAAGATGTAATGTTTTCCTCTGCCTTTTCATCAGTCCACGTTCTTAACATAGCTACATATGGACCTTTAATTGTGTGGACCTATTTGTCCATGCACCGGTATGGTCTCTTCCACTCGAAGCTTTATAGTGATGATTTTTCCTCCCAGAATTATCATTCACAAAACGACCGCTACCAATTTTTCTTTTGGGGCTGTCTCCCCACTTAAAATTCTTGATGAGAGATTTCCTCTCTACATCCTCTTCCTCCAGTTTGTTTAAGTCCGATTGAGGGATTTTCGGCTTATCCTGGGGTAGGACATCTTTTTGCACTCTCCGCATAGTGGCCATTGTAAAACAGTTAAGTGAAGCTTGTCCGTGAAAAGGGGCTTCCCATTCCATTTGGTCCACTTTATCAAATTTATATCTCTTTTTATTATCAGGCCTAATTTTGCCCCGGGGCGTGTCCAGGTCCTGATCCATGTTCCCACTTGTGGGTGTTCCCTCATGTGCTATGCTACACCTTTCTACAAAATTCTCAATGTCCCATCTTGCTTTGGGCCAATAATAATTGTGAGCCACCTTTTGAATGATGGTACCTATCTTCTCATGGTCCCCATCTGGTTTCACATGTAGGCTCCTTATTAAGTCTGCCCTATATCTTTTTGGAAGAACCAGCTGTCCGTGACCTTTGGATCTAGCTCCAGTCTTCCTATACATCAACTTGTTTTTCATGTAAAAATCTCCCTTGCCTGGAGTTGTATGACAAGTTGACAATTTTCTGAAACAAGGCTTGAGTGTTTTATCCCCAGCCTGTGCCTTCCTCATCTCTTCTGGAGTGGTATCTAACATAATATCCTCCTCCTGTCTTGAGGTCGACCTGACCTGAAGGGTTGCCATATACACAGGTTTCCTTCTGCAACGGTCAGTGTCATGATTGTCCATCTGACAATTTTTACACCACCTTTTTCCTTGGTTGAAAGATTTTCTTTCATCATATTTCCTTTCATCGAATTGTGGGAATTTATTTTTATTGTCATACCGTGGCCTATCAAATTGGTGTTTACCTTTGTGTTGATCCCTAGGATCAAATTTATTAAAGTTCTGTGGTGCCCTAAAGTTATCCACTTGTTTCTTTTTATTACCTGTTACCTCTGCTTGAGCTGCTTGATACCTTTCAGCAACATTTAGCAACTCACCCAGCCTCTCTGCACCTTGTTCCATGAGAAACTTTCTCAGGTCTGGAGCCATGGACTCTCTTAATTGCTCTATAAGGACCATTTCCTTAAGATCTTGGGTTTTCCCCAGAGAAGTCCATTTCTCCAAGTATGTCTCTATTCGTGCAGAGAACTGGTGATAGGTTTCACCTGACAGTAGTTTAGCATTCCTAAATTTTTTCCTATAAAATTCAGCATTCTTTTCATACCTTAACAAAAGAGCCTGCTTTAGCATGTCATAATTTTCCTGATCACTTCTGCTCATTTTTGCAAAAACTTCATAAGCTGCCCCACGAAGTCCCTGAGATAACTTTAAGCTCCACCTTTCTCTCTCTAACCCATATGTGGTAGCTAATAGTTCATACCTATTTATATAGCTCTCAATATCATCGTCTTTCTCAACAAAATGATCTAAATGAAAGTTCATAGCTGAGGTTGAGGCTCCCTGAGTAACCGTAGCATCAGAGGCAAAGGGGCTGGCACCATTTTCAGGAGCATGGCCTTGAAACTCAAACTCCCTTAGTCGTAACTCATGTTCCCTTTGTAATCTTTTCTCCTCCTTTTCTGCTTCCCTCTCTGCAGCTAATCTCTTCTCTTCTCTTTCTGCAGTCAATCTTCTTTCTTCTGCAGCTAATTTCTTCTCTTCCTTTTCTGCTTCCAATTTCTTAGCCTCTTTGTCAGCCTCAATCTGCAACCTCTTAGTCTCAGCCTCAGCTTCAAATTGTAACTTCTTAATTTCCCTGTCAGCCTCTAACTTTCTTTCGGCTTCAAACCTTCTTTCTTCGCGTTCAATAAATTTGTCACATTCCGTAGTAACATAGGCAACCATAACTTGCCCATCTAATCCTAACTCTTTTGCAGTCTGTACAGCAGCAGATCGAAACTTGGCCAGGTCCGCCATTGTCTATCAGGTAAATTTCTACAATGTCTAACCAACAATTTAATCTCTAAGTATATCTAATGGACAACACAGGCACCGTGAGCTCAACCTTATTTAATTCCACCCAAGGATACCTTTTAATTCTTATATTCCCTGAAGTGAATTACCCCCAATATTTTAATAGGGAAAGATTCAAAATCCCAAGAGCGAGCCCCCAATATATGTGGTGAAGTGGGATGTTATAAATATTTATAGGGGACTTAGTGTACTGACTGAGATCAGCTGTGAAGGTATCTATATCTATTAAGAGTAGTGTATTATAGATAACCTTACTTGCTACCACATATCTATATATCTCAGTCAGAATTATTCTGCAATAGTGTGATGACTACGTTATGTGTCTAGGGTATGTGTAGGATGAAGTGTAAGTCAAAACAACAACAGACAGATAAACAATTAAATTTAATCCACTACTCTTGACAACACTGTGACACTCACATACATATAACACTCTATAAGGATATCTTAAAAGAGTCACTGATAACTTTTCAAATAACAATATGTATTCATTACTGGCATGAATGAATATGTGTCCTGATTCAACTACAAAGGGAACCAGGAATCACAAGCAATTTAAATTACAAGTATATATACAGAATTTATTAATATGAATATTGTAGTGACATATATTATTAAAAATATCCTATGTGTGTCAGTTGTGTAGTGGTAATATGAGGTAATACTGGTTTTGTTTTGTTCAAGCTCTGTTGGTATTTGTCATCATGACTTCAATAGTTTGTCTTTAGGGACTAGTATTGGAGATGTTCTCAGTTCCTGATATTAAGACAAGTAAATTCCCCTCTTAAGGTTATTTTTACAAAGTCATTTCAAGATGAGGGGACATAATGTTGAGCTCAGCTGGCCAAATCAGCTTATCTGGCGTGATGGCGGCAGGAAAAGACTCCTCTGCTCGAATTCTCCTCTGGGCTCTGGAGACACCTCACTGATAGCTAAATGGACCAAGGAGTATGCTGTCCGACTCTGGAATCAGCAAAGCTCTGACCAGGTGCAGCTCAATACCATCAAGACCACGGTCCCTGAAAACAAGAAGGATGTACCTTCTACTTCATAACTAATTGATACTCTAGTTCTACCTGAGCACAATACAACACAAACATTGAGTTCAGAGCGTTAGGCCAACTGTCAGCTTCATCTGAAATACTTTATACCAGCATTTACCTCCTTAATGGTTACCACGCCTCTGCAATTCCAGCATTATTTCTTTCTAGTCAATCATCTAGGTGTCAGTGTACTGTTTGGCCATTCCATGCCGTTTGACTTTCCTCCGACACCCTCTGTTCAGGCTGGAGCATTATAGGCTTTACCTCACGTTTGCCACTGAACTACACATATATATACAGGCATAAATGAACAATTCACATTCAATTTTTCATTAAAAGATACTGAATGTTTCAAGCTTACCACAATTTCATGGAAATAAACACAGATACGTTGATTAGCAATGAATTCTGGCACATTTACTGGCACAAATTCCCATCTGCTTATGTTCCAGGCTTTTATTTTAGCAAAAATGTGAGCTGGCTTCAACGCACTGTCGCTTTATCAAGCTTATTTAAACAAGTGGTTTCGAACTAACGCTCCTAAGTGATTATATCAGCGAGTCTAGCCAATGAGGCCCCGTTTCGACAAGTGTTTGAAAAAATGTTACCTTTCCCCGTCTCCCCTAACAACGAAAGATAGTATTTATAGCCCGACCAATCGTGGTCAGTCTTTCATTTGTTGCGCTCCAATCAATTTGGAGTTTACATGGTAGGCTATTTCTGTAACGTAAGTTTTTTCAAACACGTTATAAAAAAAATTTTATGAGCAGAAATGATTTCATGCTGTCAGGCATCCCCAATATTTTATTTTGGTTATAACTTGTTAATTCCTAGACTATCTGCGTAACGTTTTACATATTCTTTGTCAGCAAACCCTAAGGAACCCAAATATCCAAATTTAAAAGCGCTAAGTGGCTGCGTTCAAAATATGTATTTTCTACCTCCTGTTTCGAAGATGTGCTGTCTGGGTACTGTTATGTTTTCAACCGTAAACCCATCTAATGTTATCTTTTCTAATAAGAGTTTTTCAGGATTTATAAACCTAACTCTGGGATGGGTAATGTATTTTATCACTGTCCGTCTGAAAAAAATTTAGTGCATGTAGTCTTACACGCGTGATGGCAGCATTTGTGTATCGCGCGAAGCGTGTTGCATGCGTTCCTGATTTTCAGCCCTCCCTTCTCTCTTTATCCTTTAGTCCATCTGTTCGTTCGTTTTGGTAACGCAGTATAATTAATGTTAGGATTAATTTAGGTCATTACGCAGTCTGCCTCTCAATGTTTTTCCAAGAAATACAGCACACGTTTCATTGAAGAAAGCGGGTATAATACAGTAAGCTTTTACTATCAACGTGAAAGCGTTACAATTTGCAGACGAAGCAGAAAACAAGGGGAATTTCGAGTACCTTCTTTGTGACAGCACTGTTATTTACCATTGCTCTTTTCTTTATTAATTTTATTTGTTAGGCTTCATATTTACCTAATAATTTATATATGTGGATTAGAATATTCCACGACAAACGACTAGAATCATTCACTAGATAGATATTCTAGAAGCTCGGCAAACTTTAACGAGCACTAAGAACTTCGCTATACAAGCTTCTTTCACTAGCACGAGCGACCGTCTACTGCGAATTAGGAGAATGAGTGAAATCAAGTTTAAAACTCTGATTATATCTATCAAACAGACAAAGAGGTCCCACGTTATTTCGCAAAATCCGAAATAATCTCCCCTTTCCGTCTTTAACACTTTCCATAACCAGAAGACCTGCCATAAACTGCCACTTCGCGTCTTGACACCTCACTGCTAACGAAACTGGCCGAGAGTGTCGTGACAGAGGAAAATACCAGATAAATGTCTCATTCTGCGCCGTGCAGATGTCGGTTATCACACCTCACGCCGGAGAAACGTTCGTGTCAGGTGAAAATGCTAGCCAAAAGTCTGCTCCTATGTCTGAGATAGATGAATATTCACAGTTTCTCGTCTGACTGACATCTACGTAATAGAATGCGTATCAGTATGAGAAAGAAAAACGGTAAAGTGAGAATGGGAAAGAAAATATTTTTCGCAAACGAACGAATGCGAAAAATACAGGAAAAGGATAAAAGAGCGATGATAAAGTAAAGGACACGGGTAGAAAAAGAAGAGAATATAGAAAATTTATTGATCATAATCTCTATGCGACAGTGCTGTCCCCCAGCCTATTTAATCTATACACCGAAAAAATTTTCAAACAGATACAGGAAATACCAGGACTGAACATCAGTGGAAGGTCAATAAACAACCTTAGATATGCAGATGATACCGTGTTGTTAGCTGAAAGCGAACATGAGTTACAAGAACTAGTGAAGCAAGTGAACAGTATAAGTCAAGAATATGGACTCGACATTAATATTGAGAAAACAAAAACTATGATAATTAGCAAAACAGACGATAAATCCACATTAAAGATAAGCGTAAATGGGAAAATCTGGAACAAGTCAAGAGCTACGTATATCTTGGTCATATAATAACAGAAGATGGCAGATGTGAAACAGAAATCAAGAAGAGAATAGGAATGGCCAAAGCTACATTCAACAACATGAAACATATACTGACATCTAAACAGTTATCTCACAAATTAAAACCGAGAATCATAAAGTGTTATATATATTCTGCATTTCTGTATGGTGCAGAAACATGGACGATGTATAAGCATTTGGAAGAAAGAATTGAGGCTCTTGAAATGTGGATATATAGTAGAATGGGGCGTATCTCGTGGAAAGAGAAGAAAACAAATAAGGAGGTCCTAGAAAATCTAGGTATGAAAAGAGAACTAATGAGGGAGATCAAAGTTCGGCAGCTAAAATACTTTGGCCACATAAAAAGGCATAACACCCCACAGAAGACCATAATAGAAGGGAGCGGTGAAGGCAAACGTGCAAGGGGAAGACAGCGCTATAAGTGGGAAGATAACATCAAGAGATGGACAGGAAAGAGTCTATCAGAGTGCACCACCAAGACAAGAGACAGAAGACGTTGGAGATCCATTACAGCCAACCTTCATTGTGGAGATGACAGCTGATGATGATGATATACGACAGGGATGCCCCTTATCAACCATTCTATTTTTAACAGTCATAGACTGGGTGATGCGCCAGACAACAGAGGGCAGTCCAAGAGGAATAAGATGGACTACATTTTCTACATTGGAAGATCTGGAATATGCAGATGACATTGCACTACTAGCACATTCACATCAAAACATCCAGGAAAAAACGGAAAGACTTAATAAGTATAGCCAGCAGGTGGGCTTGAACATCAATCTAAAGAAGTCAAAGGTCATGACGCTCAATGTGAGCAACCCTGAGCCCATATCAGTAAGGAATCAGGTACTGGTACAGACAGACACCTTCACATACCTAGGATGCATAGTAACACCAGACGGCGGAGTAAGCAAAGACATCAACAACAGAATGAACAAATCAAGAACAGCCTTTTTTAGCCTAAACAACATCTGGAAGTCCTCTCAATACAGCACAAGCACAAAATTAAGATTATATCAGAGCTGTTTGCTTTCTGTGCTTCTCTATGGTGCGGAATGCTGGACAGTTACAGAGAAGGAAATGTCGAAATTGTCATCTTTTCACACACCATGCCTAAGAAAGATTAACCGAATCTTTTGGCCGAATACCATCACCAACCAAGATCTGCTTACTCGGAGCAACCAAAAGGACATGCACACCATCATAGCTGGCAGACGCTGGAGTTGGGTTGGCCATGTCCTCAGAAGAGACCCCGATGCCATCACAAGAACGGCTATGCTATGGACCCCTGAAGGAAAACGAAAGAGAGGCCGACCAAAAACAACTTGGCGGAGGACTGTGGAGGCTGAGATGCAAAGAATGAACCAGAGTTGGGGCACTGTACGAAGGCTGGCCACCGACCGAGCAAAGTGGAATCAATTTGTTGTTGCCCTACAAGACGCCCCTAGGCGTGATGGCCACTGACTGCTTTGACGGTCGGCGGCTAAGGATCAAAAGAAGAAAGATATATATATATATATATATATATATATATATATATATATATATATATATATATATATATATATATATATATATATATATATATATATATATATATATATATATATATATATATATATATATATATATATAAGCGCCATTCACTGTGCACGTTTAATTTGAATTAAAATATAAAATAGATTTAGAGTTGTTTTGTTTAGCAGCATGTTTACAACAGCATGTTTACAGCAGCATGTTTACAGCAGCATGTTTACAACAGCATGATTACAACAGCATGTTTACAGCAGCATGTTTACAACAGCATGTTTACAACAGCATGTTTACAAAACTGCGTGAAGCGAATGTCAATTGTAAAATAATTTGGTTTCCATCGCTTTGGTTTAAAAAAAAAAGAATAAGCTGGTGCCTTAGATCAATCAATCAATATCCTTTAGCTCCCTAAGGAGCATAGGCCTTCAATAACACATGCCAAGACTTCCTGTCCTGTGCCATCAGCTCAAGTTCTTTCCATGTTTTCCTCATCATTTTCACCTCTGTATCCAGTTCTCTTCTCCATGTGTTTTTTGGTCAACCTCTGTCTCTCTTTCCCTGTGGATTCCAGAACAAGGACTGCCTTGTAATGCTATCAACAGGTTTCCTCAATGTGTGTCCTATCCATCGCCAGCGTCTTCTTCTCAACTCTTGTTCCACTGGCACTTGTCTGGTGCTTGTCATCAATTCCACATTTGTGACTTTGTCATACCATTTCAGTCCTTCTATTCTACGCAAGCAGCCGTTTATAAAAGTCTGTAGCTTTTTGGTTGTTGTTTTTGTTGCTCTCCATGTCTCAGAGCCATACAATAAGACTGACTTCACATTTGAGTTGAAGATTCTTATTGTCGTGTTGAACTTGATTTTTCTTGTTCTCCATATGTTTCCCAACGCAACGAAAGCTTCTCTTGCTTTGTGTATTCTTATTTTGATATCCCTGTCTGTCCCTCCAACTTATATTACTGCCAAGAGATGTGTACGATTCTACATCTATTAGTGGTGTTTCTTCAAGTTCAACCTTGTTATCATTTCTTGCATTTATTCTCATAACCTTTGTCTTTTCCCTGTGTTTTTTCAGGCCCACTTCTGACCTCTCATCGAGAATTTTCATCTTCTCTTGCATCTGAATATGGTTAAGGGACAGAAGAACCAAGCCATCTGCAAAATCCAGATCATCAAGCTGTTTAGTCAGATTCCACTAGATTCCATTTCTGTTGTGTGATGTCGATGTTTTCATAACCCAATCTATTGATAGTAAGAAAAGAAATGGAGACAAGAGGCATCCCTGTCTCACTCCCATTCTAATCCTAAACGGTTCCGTAAGTTGTCCTTCATTAAGAACTCTGCATGTCATGTCTTCATAGGTCTTCTTTAATAAGTTAATGATCTTCATGGGAACTCCATATTGCCTCATCAATTTCCAAAGTGATTCTCTATCTACACTGTTAAATGCCTTTTCATAGTCCACGACTCCGATGTATAGCGGTGAACTCCATTCCAGACTTTGTTCAACTATTATTCTCAATGTGGCTATCTGGCTGTACAGAATCTGTTTTGTCGAAAACCTGCTTGTTCATCTCTCAGTTGCTTGTCTATGAACTCTTTTAATCTCTCAAGGATGGTTCTGTTTAATACTTATCCTTGCACAGATAGTAACATTATTCCTCTATAATTTGTGCACTCTTGTAAATTTCCCTTCTTAGGCAACTTAACAAGATAACCTTCCTTCCATTCTGCTGGTATTTCCTCTCTCTCTTTCAGACTTTGCCGAGTAGTTTGTATAATATCTCTGTAGAGGTATCAATATCTGTTTTGATGGCCTCTGCTGGAATGCCATCTGGACCAGTTGCTTTTCCATCTTTCAGAAGCTTTATGGCTTTCTTTATTTCTTCTCTACTTTGTCGTTCACAGCTGATTTGTAGCTCCTTTTCTGCTGGCTGGATGTCTGGGGGATTAGTTGGAGCTGCTCTATTGAAAAGTTCCTCAAAATGTTCTGTCCATCTCTTCATTAGTTCTTGTATATTACTAAGCAATTTTCCATTCTTATCTTTTATGAGGCCATTTGCTTGCTTATATTTCACTGTTAGGTTCTTTGTGTTGTACGAGTCCCTCATATTTCCGTTGGCTGCAGCTTCTCTGCTTCCCTTGCCAACTCTTCAATGTACTTCCTCTTGTCTCTTTTGATATTTCTTCTTACTTCTTTGTTTGCTTCTATGTACACTTCATGAGCCTCGGCTTTGGAGCTTCTGGTTTTGTTTCTGTTTAAATCTGCTTTCTTGTTTTTCCTGTCTTCTATCTTACTAATGGTTTCTGTTGTTATCCATGCTTTGTGCGGATGTTCTCTTTTTGTTGCTTTTTGCCTCTGTTTATTTTCAGACGCACGCCCATGTAGCGCCCGGAGGTCTCTAAGAAGACATAGAAAGAATTGGACTCTACTTTCTCGGTCATGTCGTAAGAGGCGACTAAAATGAAGATGCGGATGAGGTTGGCAACCCCATCATGTAAAAGAAATTGTTAGAGAAAGCACTAGTTCGAGGGTATATTACTGCTTTGGTGCAGACTTCTTGACCCATTCAAGAGCATAAAGTAATGAACACATCCTTATTTAGAGTTGCCTTTTGTGGGCTGACACAGTTCACAAGCATCTTTGCCGCATCTGCTCACTCACACTTTGTAGCTTTTCATGATTTCCTAAACCTCTTCTCTTCCTGTTCTTTTTTTTTTTTTATCTGCAGGGCTCCATTTCATGCGCATATTATTGCATCTGCTTTTTTTTACTCAGTCTAAATAGATGCTTTAATATCTCAATTTTCTTGTTTTTTTTTTCATCAATAATGTTTTGAATCCGCGTTCGTAAGGGAAAAACTGAACGAGCCTTTAGGGGAAAATAAAAAAATAAAAAAACAGTGGAGTCTGTTATCTAAATATGATTTTAGCTTTCACGGTATTCTGTCCACACATGATCATCAGCACCGGGTGTCAGAACATAAATAAATTAATGCATATCGTGGAGCTAATGTATCACAGCCTTCGTCAGCATCACGAAAAGAGTGGACGATTACACGTTTCCGTTTCTTATTATCTATTCCCTCTATATTTAGTTCAGCCCCAGCTGTCCTCTCTGAAGCAGTAGCGGAACACTTATATACAATCAAGAAAGTCAAGCAACAGTGGATTCATCGCTAGCGCATGATATATGGAAATAAAGTATGTGTCAATACTGAACACAGAAATACTATGACTACTGTTCTCTCAAGCAAGTCGTACAAGGCAACTTATATGACGTTGTGCATGTGGCTGGCATTGTTACCATGTCAAATAAATTGCTGCAGAAACTAATGTTACAAAATCACGTGAATGTTGGTGCAGACGTCCTGCAAGGAGGCCAGCTGCTGTCGTGGCTCCACGTTCCATAATGAACGACAAGAGAAATGGTGAGATAATGAATGTACTAGACCTTTCAGTTGCAGCTTTTCTAGAAACAATTAACATATCATTTTTATTGTTTTTATTTATTTTTATTTTGCGTACATGCATTCATTAGAGTGCAGAACCTCGATAAACCGAACGTCAGTAATCTGGAACGTCAATAATCCTACCGAACCAGCATTGTTATACAGCTGCGCCAGAAAGTGAGGAGCGTGCTCCAGCGACAACAGACGTAGGTGGGTCGGAAATGTTGTCTATTTTTAACTCTCACATTAATCCGGTCAGTTTGCTTAGTGCAGGTGTGATTGTCCAATGTTTACACAGTTTAACTTTTACTGTACAAAGTTCTTCTAAAAGAATACAGTAATTTTTAACAATTGAATCGAAGACTGAGATTTTAAAGAAACTTTCAAAAGGAGAAAACGGGTTTCATTAAACAACTTGTACGGCGTTGCAATGTCAGCTATAACAGATGTTAACAAGAACAAGTAAAAAAACAAATGTACAGTTCACTCTGAAACCTGATTCAAATGTTGGGTCTACACATGTAAATGTATTCACCGGGCTAGAGACGCTTCCTACGAGCAACAAACTGAATGATGTCCAAATTATCTACTCTTGCGGAAAAAAGATTGAGAGACTTGGCAACAAAGAAAAGATAGGTGCTGTTAAAAGTTCTATATTTCATGTTACCAGTGAATAAACATGCGTTAGGCGAAACTCGCTTATTTTTATTATTAAATTTTTTCTTTTAATTGTTTTAGTCTCCAGACCACTATTTTTAATGCGTTCCAAAATCCGAAGAAATCAGAAATCCGAACTAAACCTGGTCCAAATTAGTTAAAGTTATCGAGATTATGCTGTACTTATGGAAGCAGTTCAGAAAGCAATGGCAAACTACTGAATGAAAAAAATTGCCTAGAAAAATCGCAAACAGCCAATAAAAGCTGGGGTTGATTGCCACGTCCTGTAAAGGATAAGCAACTAACTTTTATGGAAGCAGAGAAACCTGACCTCGGACACAGAATGGTTCCTTTGTGTGGAGAAATCGTGAAATTGTAAATACAAATTGATCTTATTCTTCTTCTTGTTTTTTTGTTCAAACTTTTGTACCGTTTTCCGCCTATTTATTTTTATTTTTACCCTGACGAAATCTTGTTTACCGACACTTTGGCACGTTTGTTCAAGGGATTATGCAGGAGAGCTTTTCACATCTGGTGTTTAATTTTTGTCATTGAGCTGTCACAAAGAAAGATCAGGCGATGATAAATGTAGAATGCAGCAGCGCTCTCTTGTGCAAAACTTGAATGTTGCGTGACACGTTTATCTTCCCTTGTCCGGAGCTTTGGCTTGCTAATACTTGTCATACGGGAAAGGGGGGGATACGTGGGTCAGGGTGGGTCAAGGTGGGATGGTTGGGGGGGGGGGGGGGCCGCGCTCAAGATTGAGGGAAGGAAAAAAAGAAAACAAAATAAGATGAAAGTGCATGAAGACATTATAAATGAATTTGTTGTGAGAAATGTCAGAAGATCTTCTATGAGATAAACCGCGCCAAGGAGAGCATGTGTCAGATTATTCTATTAATAGTGTTAGCTGCTTCCGTCACTTCTGAAATTCTCTCGCTCTCTCTCTTTCTCTCTTTCTCTCTCACTTTCTCTTTTTCTCTCTATGTCTCTTTCTCTCTCACTTTCTCTTTTTCTCTCTATGTCTCTTTCTCTCTCGCTCTCTCTGACTATTTCTCTTTCTCTCTCTCGCTCTCTCTCTCACGCTCTATCTCTCTCACTCTCTCTCTCTCTTTCTCTCGTTCTTAACATACAAGATGACGTTATTTTAAAAGCAATTTTATTCTGCTTCCGAGTGTTATCAAGAAACAAATTAATAAGACACTTTTTCCCTGTCCGACCTGTCGCTCCAAGAAACAAATTAATAAGACACTTTTTCCCTGTCCGACCTGTCGCACCAATAAACAAATTGATAAGACACTTTTTCCCTGTCCGACCTGTCGCACCAATAAACAAATTGATAAGACACTTTTTCCCTGTCCGACCTGGCGCACCAATAAACAAATTAATAAGACACTTTTTCCCTTTTGTGCGATCTCTCACCCCTTCAGCCCTCTGTCTGTATCCTTTCTTTTTCTTCAATTTTCTCACTCATCCCTTTTATTTGGCATAAATCATGCCTTTTCAATCGTTATTTTCACTATTTTGCTCTAAGCTGGACTTAGCATGGCGAACTCTCTAACACGTCACTCCCCTATGGCAGTATTTGCTATGGGAGCAATGCGTATCTTATTGTTTCACACTCCACTCCCAGACTGTTGTTACGATTCGCCAGGTTTGGTGACCCGGCCAGCGATAATATTTTATCGCATAATCCGTCTGACCACATGTGGAAACGTGGCCGCCAAATATTTGACCCCATTGGGAAGCGGCTGATCGTGTTGACACAAGCTTGTATGGTGATCAGATGAAAGAAGACTACACGGTCTGTCCAGACATCTGTCTGGCGTAGGCACGCAGATAAAGGTGATAAACAGAGGTGCACCGGAAGTTTTAGGTAACCATAGGACATCACTGTTGTAAGAGGTCACGCGTGGATATTAAAATTAATATTTTAAACACGCGTGGAATGAGTATGATAAACTTCCCCACCCAAACAGTGCTTGATAGATTGAATTGGTTCGCCAGAATCTACTATGATTCGATTGGAACTTTCGGCGGAAACACAGCTGAAATTTGAAACTAAGAATTGTAAGATATAATCTAACAAACTCGGAGTCACAGCACACAGACAGACTGCATCGCAGCGGCAACTAAACACCTCCTACAAGCCAGAGGAAAGAGGATAGGACTTACCATTCCACAACTATAAGTACCAGATCGAGTATTGTGTGCACTAGGTTAATTTTTTTTTAAATGTCCAAAAACTGGGTCTCCTTAACCCGCACGTGAAAATTGCCATTGTTGCTGCAAAAACTCGTGGTTTTTGCAATACGCCCCACTAGTTCAAAAGGCGAAAAAGTGAGTGTTGAATTTCTTTTTGTTAGTAAGTCACACACTATTAAAAAAACTTGACTGATCTTTTCCACTGATGAATCAACTTTATTTTGTAATAAATTGTTTACACCTGGTTGTATTTAATTGGTTCATAGTGGAGTTTTTCTTGGTGGCCCTTAACTTTTGTCCAGTAGTATAGATGCCTTAGACGATCTACTTTTAGATACGCTTGTGTTGTGGCCATTAGTGGACCACTACTGCAAAGCACGGGGAGGCAATCCCGTGACATACATGTACCGTGTCAGATGTTTCAGCCATGTCTTGACATAACTTCATATCCCAAGTATCCTTCACAAGTTCGGCTGATTTTGTTGTTTTACATTGATTTGCTGTCTTACATTGATTTGCTGTATTACTTTGGTTTGTTGACTTCCATTGATTTGCTGTCTTACATTGGTATGTTGTCTTCCATTGGTTTGCTGTATTACTTTGGTTTGTTGTCTTACATTGGTTTGTTGTCTTACATTGGTGTGTTTTCTTCCATTGATTTGCTGTCTTACATTGGTGTGTTGTCTTCAATTGGTTTGCTGTATTACTTTGGTTTGTTGTCTTACATTGGTTTGCTGTCTTACATTGGTGTGTTTTCTTCCATTGATTTGCTGTCTTACATTGGTGTGTTGTCTTCCATTGGTTTGCTGTATTACTTTGGTTTGTTGTCTTACATTGGTTTGTTGTCTTACATTGGTGTGTTTTCTTCCATTGATTTGCTGTCTTACATTGGTGTGTTGTCTTCCATTGGTTTGCTGTATTACTTTGGTGTGTTGTCTTACATTGTGTCGTAGATTTTTGATAGGAGAATTAAGACTTGGGTTGGTCCCTTCTGAATAGGTTGGAGTGAGTGATAGTCACAGTGTGAGATATAAATACAAAATAGATTTCCACGAGTGAGGTGGTAGAATAGTGATAGAGGCTGTCTCTGAGAGCGGGAAATCTTCTCTCTCTCTCTCTCACCTATCTTCTACGACAGATCTAAAGTAGTCAGACAGTCTAACACATATACATTGAATATATATATATATATATCCACTCACGTGCATGCACATTCAAGTGACGACAGGTAGACACACAGACGTGGGAAAACTATAACAAATGATTATATAGATATTTAGAACGAGCTAACCAACATGCTGATAAATTTATTGTTAAGTTTATTTATCATTTGTAAACTTACGTCACAACATGTAAAATTTCATCAAAAAAAAAACATATACACCAAAGTCATAAGCAAATCAAGGAATGCTACAAGAACTGGTAGACCCACAGTGATGATCTTCCTTCGATGGATAGCCCACAATCCCGTTAGGAGAAAGATGATAACACAAAGAGAGTCCCAAATACATATGATTGAGTCTAAGAGTTTTCCCCGTTAAGGTATGAACAGACCTGATACTATAATCTAGTTTAAGGAAAAATATTGTTAGCAAAAAACAAACTTGCATGAAGAAAGTTATGACAGCAAATAGGTGTCAAAATACAACGGCGAAATAACACTCAGACTTGCGTTCCCTCTTATTCATTCAACCGTGGCCACGTGTGCACATTTATACTTACAGCTTTGATCGCTGCCTCTGGGAACATAATAAATTCTAGGACCTTCACACAGACCCGTAAATGCAGTCTCGACCAAGAAATCCCCAGTTCCAACAAAACGTACTGAATTCTCTGTCTCAGGGAACGATTCCTTGGGTGTTCTTATTTTTCGGATGTCTGTTAAGTCACATAAAATTTGTCCAGGCACGAAAGTTAGCAGAGCACAGTGTCACTAGCTTAGGTTTCGAGAATTAAGGAATGTCAGATCGGTGTCTACTTTCAGGAAGGTACTATATTTGGTCACCACAATACTCGTCAAAACTCTGTCGAATGCTACTGATATTTTGCTTGCCACAGCGGGCTGATCTGTACTTAAGTGTTATTCTGGAAGAATTAATTCTGGCGCGATAGGCCTCTTACTTCATTTAACTGTTAAAGTTCATGTAATGAAAGTGATTAGTTTCTTCACAGATAATGTTCATGTACTAGAACGCTGGCAAAGTTTGGGTGCCACAGTATTCACTGAATAAAGAAAAAACACATATGAAATATTTTACATATTATGTACTCAATATAACTTACATTTTTAAACTGCAAGCGTATAGCTTGTCTTATAGTTTAACCCTTCCTGTGGAATAAGTTATATTTTAAAAAAAATCATCAATCCTCATGAATTAAGAACACGTGCGTATTCCGTCAACACTCATGAGGCTTCTAGCATTTATAAGTTAGTTTAGAAAAATTACTCTCGTTTGATTATTTAGCAGTAAAATTAAATTCATTATAGCTACATTGTTGTTTAAGCTAGAAATTTTAATTTATTCTGCTTTCCACTGAAACACGTCACTAGAAAATAATACAGACTTATGTATTGAGCACCAACGGGCTGATCACCCGTTTGCCGGTCACTTCGATTACGGAAACAGCAGCAGATGGATTGATTTGCCGTTGCCCTAAAGACGCCAATAGGCGTGATGGGAAACAATGGCGAAGAAAACCTATCTGCTGTTGCCCTAAGACGCCACTAGGCGTAATGGCCACTGACTGCTTTGACGGTCGGTGGCTAAGGACGGAAGAAGAAGAAGAATGTATTGAGCGCTCTCCACCAAATCGAACTAGTGAAATAAAATAAGCGATTATCACTTTATCACTTCACAAAATACTAGATATAATATATTTTATTTACCTCCAACACACAGAACTACAGACTAAACCATGAACTAGAATACTGCAATCTAATGGTAGTCTAGAACTCGGCAAATGCCCAAGAAACTCAGACTTCGCCAAAACACAGATATATGATTGTGGTAAGTTGGGATTATATAAATATTTATAGGGGACTTAGTGTAATGACTGAGATCAGCTGTGAAGGTATCTGTATCTAATAAGTGTAGTGTGTTACAGATGACCTTACTTTGCTACCACATTTAGATCTCAATCAGACTTATTCTGGGCTAATGTGATGACTACGTTGAATGACTAGGGTTATTACATTGATGAAGTGTAAGTTCACAACAACAACAACAGACAGATAAACACTTTATTTAAGATTCACAACACGTTACAACATTATAACAAGCACATACTGTTCACACTCTAGAAGACTAGTTTAAGTAAGTCAAGTGTTAAATTTTAAATTATGTATTAGTTTCTTTCAAGAATGGATATCCTGATCCAAATACAAAATGAATCAGGAATACAGACACAATTTATCAATTCATATTCAATTTTCATATATATATTTTATATATATATATATATATATATATATATATATATATATATATTATATATATATATATATATATATATTATATATATATTATATATATATATATATATATATATATATATATATATATATATATATATATAATATATATATATATATATATATATATATATGAAACATGTCTAGCTTACCACAATTCAAGGAAATATACACTAGTACGTTGACTGGCGATGAATACTGGCACAATTTTGATCTGCCTTATCCCAGGCTTTTATTAGAATAATATTAGCGTGGTCTCAACGCACTTGCTTCTCTTACTTACTGACTTTGTCGTTCCTCTTCTACCGTGAAGTGTAGAGGTTTGGAAGAGAGAGCGCCAGACTATTCTATCAGCTGTCTTCTTCCTGGCCTGGTTCCATTCTAGTCCTCGGTCCTTCAAAGATTGTCTAATGTTGTCCTCTCAGCGGACTCTGGGTCGTCCTGGAGGTCTGGATCCCTGGCTCTTTGTTTCCCATGCTTGTCGTGGTAGCCGATCTTCTCCCATTCTGCAGACATGGCCAAACCATCTTAGTTGGGACTGTTCTATTTGGGTCTGCAGCGGGTGGGATTTTAGGCCTTGACGTATCGTCTGGTTTCGGACCATGTCTCTTCTTGTTACTTCAACCACCTTCCTCAGATACCTCATTTCTGAGGTTTGGATCTGGCTTTTGTGGGTTGTAGTCATTGCCCATGACTCGCATCCATATGTCAAGACTGGGACATAGGTGGAGCGGTATACAGCCATCTTCGTTTTCTTACCAACCTCTTTCTTGCTGAGGAATCCTCGATTTATGGCCTGATAAAGTCTCCCTGCCGCTGCTTTTCGAGTGGCCAACTCTTCTTTGATGCCCCCCTTTCGGTCTATAATAGCTCCGAGATATTTAAAGTGGTCGACCTGCTCCAGGACCTGTTCTCCCAACTTAATCTGATGTTTTCTTTCTTCTCGTGATATCACCATGGATTTTGTTTTAGAGCTGCTTATGACCATCCCTCTCTTCTCCAGCTCTTCCTTCCAGACTTGCAGGTTGGATTGGAGATGTGTATCTGATTTAGCAATCAGGACAACATCATCAGCAAATGCTAGCTCTGAAATACAGACCTGTCTCATCTTCCAGTACCCCACTGAATACTTTCTTGTTCTCTCCTTACATGCCTTGATGACATCGTCCCTGAGAAGGATGAAAAGATAAGGTGACAGGATATCGCCTTGTCTTACACCAGTGGTGGTCTTGAACTCTTCTGACTTATAGTTTGCTGTCCTCACATAATTTCTGCAAGACTTGTAGAAGCTCTGTATAGCATGTATCAGAGGTGCTGGAATGTTCTTCCTTGCCAAACAGTCCCAAAGTTTGCTCCAGGGGACCCTGTCAAACGCCTTTTCCAGATCTATGAAACAAAGATGGATCTCACTCTTGTACTCAAGGGCCTTTTCACTCAGCTGCCTGAGTGTGAAGATTAGGTCTTGAGTACTTCGGTTTGCTCGGAATCCGCACTGGGCTTCATCCAATTGTGGCTCAGCTAGGCATCGGAGTCTCTGCTCTAGGATTCTAGAGTAGATTTTACCAGGGACACTGAGAAGGGATATGCCTCTGTGGTTTCCACATTGTCGATTGTCACCCTTCTTGAAAATCGGTGTTATGATGGCAATCTCCCAATCCTTTGGTATGGCCTTGTTGCACCATGCTGCTTGTAGGACCCTTAGGAGTAATAGGTCGCCTGATGCTCCCATGTACTTAACCATTTCTGGTGTTATACCATCATGCCCTGCTGCTTTGCCCATCTTGATTTTCTCCAGTGCTGCCTTCAGTTCTTCCATCTCTACCTTGCTCACCATCAAGGAGTTCTGAGAAATATTATGTCCATCTTTCCATTACTTCCTTCGGGGCAGTAAGCAATTTGCCTTGCTTGTCCTTTATAAATTTAAGAGGGCATTGTTTTTCCTTCCTCATGTTCTTTAGGGTCTTATAGAACAATTTCTGGTTTTCTTGCGCATCCTTTTCTAGTTTTTCTCCAAATTTTTCCCAGGACTTCTATTTTGCTGCTAGCACCTTGTTCTTTGCTTCTGTTCTGAGTATCACATATTCTCTATATTTCTCTATTTGTCCTGCTGTGTTTTTAGCTCCCAAGTATTGTTTCCATGCCATTTTCTTCTCTCTTATTTTCTCTTTGACTTCTTCTGTCCACCAAGGTGTCCTCTTTCTCTTGTTCCCAAGTCGGACTTCACCACATGCTTCTGCAGCAGCTGTCTTTATGATGTCCTTGAATTTAAGCCACAGGGTTTCCAAGTCATCAGGTTGTTCTTCTGTGTTTCTCACCGCTGTAGCAATAAGCCCCTGATATATGATCTTAATTTCTGGATCTTTCAGCTTGTAGGTCTTAATGCTCATTTCTTCCGTTCGTTTACTTGGTTTCTTGCGTGGTGCTGGGCAGTTCCTAGGCTGAGCAACTCTTTCAGTTGTTCTTTTAATTGTAAGCAGGAAGTGATCACTTCCAATCTCTGGCCCCCTCCAGACTCTAGCATCCCGGACATATTTGAATGAGCTCCTCCTAACAATGGCATAGTCGATCACTGACTTCTCATTCTTTGTTGGTTCACACCTAGTATATGCATGTATGCGCTTATGGGGGAACTTTGTGTTGGTAATGATCAGATTCTGCTCACTGCAGAATCTGAGGAGTCGCTTTCCATTGTCATTGAGAGTATCTTCTCCATATCTTTCGATAACTCCGCCCAAACTAGCATGGTCATTTCGAACTCTGGCATTGAAATCTCCGAGCATGATAATTTCATCTAGGCAGTCATCCACTGTCCTTTGAAGCAGCTCGAAGAATTCTTCCTTGACCTCTGCTCTCTCATCCTCATTTGGCCCATACACTATGACCAGGTTGACTATGTTTTCTCCTTCTTTTAGTTTTACAACCATAATGCGCTCCGAGACAAAGTTCCATCCCTTGATACTATCTTTCTGGTTTTTGGCCACAATGCAACCCACGCCCCCTTTAGCTCTTTCAGATGTGGGTACACCACTGTATAGCAGAGTGTTGCCATCGAGATCCATGACTCCTTGTCCCTTTTTCTTTGTTTCGGTAATAGCCAGGATTTCTAGTTTTGCTTTCCTCATCTCTTCCATCAGCTCCTCTTCTTTCCCATTTATACTTCTTGTGTTCCATGTTCCATAAGTCGTAGTCCGTAGTCCGTTCCAGTTCGTCGCCTTTAGAATCAGTCCGGTTTTCTCTCTTATATTGCTTGTAATCATAGTTTTAGACAAACAGGTGATTGGCCTGTTGTGCCTTTGCATGGTGGAGGGGCTGCCTCATTACGGCCTCCATGCAGGCCGCCCTCCTCCTTTTTCATCCGGGCTTGGGACCGGCATAGGCGGAGTTGCACTTGCTTCTCACAAAATGTATTTTCAAAACTGGCCATGAACTGACGCTTCTAATTGACTATATCGAACGCTCTAACCAATGAGACCATGTTTACAAGAGCCTTTGAAAAAATGTTACCCATCCTACACGTTGCCATAACAACCATATTTGCATTTGCAGTTCGACTAATAAGGTTTCGCCTTACATATTACTACCGCCAATCAAATCGTTTCTAACTAGTTGGCCTCATTTCCCCTAAAGCAGTGTTTTAAGCATGCCATTATGAGCAAATATGATCTTGTGCTGTCAGACAACCTCACTATAGTATTTTGGCTATAATTCGTTAATTACTAGACTATTTGCGTAACACATAACATATTCTTTGTCAGCAAGTCCTAAGGTACAAGAATATATAAATTTAATGGGGCCAAGTGGCTTCGTTCAACATATGTATTATTCTAGGATAGTCGTGTATTTGTTTTTTTTATTTTTTTTTCAAACCGCCACCTGTCCTGCCTTTTCGACTGTTCTGTCAGTATAAAGTCAGGATTTCAGACGTAAAACAGTATTGTGTCATGTTTCCTAATAAGCATTAAACATGTTTTTTAAAACCTTACCTCGTATCGTTAGTGTTTTTTATTACTGTTTATTTGAAAAACAACAGGCCTGCATGCCTTTCGCGTTCACTTTTTAATCGCGAGACGACGTGGGATTGGCATTCCTCCGTGCATCTCTCTCTCTCTCGCTTCTAAGCCCATCTGTCTTTTAGGTTACGTAGTGTATATAATGACATTAATGTAATATTATATCTAGGTCATTAAGCAGTGTGTCTATCAAGGTCGTCCAAGAAATACAGTACCAGTTTTATTTTTAGACACGCGTGTAGTTTATGCAGTAGGCTTGTACTATCAAACGTGGAAGCGTTACAGTTATGCAGACGAAGTAGAAAAAGGGGATCTTGGGTTCAGTCATTATGGCGTTCTACAACACAGGTGTACGCTATTTAGGGAAAGCACTGGTCTTTCACCATTCTTCTTTCTTTTGTATTATTTCGTTCTACTTTACATTTATTCTCTAATTTATATATGTGGATTAGAATTTTTCACGACAATGATCTAGCACAGCGATCTGTCTACTGCGAATTCAGGAGCAAGAATGAAATTCTAGTTTAACATTCTGGTTATATCTATTACCAGCCAAAGAGGTGAACGTTTATTTCGCCAAACGAAATAATCCCCCTTTCCGTCTATTACACTTACGTAACTAGAAGAGGCTGTCGTAAACTGCCACTTACTGACCGAGAGGGCGCGTGTCAGTTGCGAATCTCCCAGACAAATGTCTGCTCTGAGCTAATGCGTCTGGCGCGGTTCACGCCTCCGTCTAACTATCGGACCGTGAGCGCTCATGTCAGGTGCGAATGCAGAGGGCGATATTCACACTTTCCGAGAAACCGGCCTGAAAAACGCTGTGACAGGTGAAAATGCTATACGATAGGTCGGCCCTATGTCTGGGATGGACTGAGACATAATCGCACCTCTCGTCAAACTGCGCGAATGACATCTGACGCAATAAGGTTACTAGTCAGTATGAGAAAGAAAAACGATGATGGGAAAGAAATATATTTTTCGCAACGAACGAATGCGAAAATACAGGAAAAAGGTAAAGAGCGATAATAAAAATAGAGGATACGGGTGAAAGAAAAAAAGAAGAGGATATAGGCAATTTAATTATCATAAATGTCTACGTGACACATTGGTTTGTTGTCTTACATTGGTGTGTTGTCTTCCATTGGTTTGCTGTATTACTTTGGTGTGTTGTCTTACATTGGTTTGTTGTCTTACATTGGTGTGTTTTCTTCCATTGATTTGCTGTCTTACATTGGTGTGTTGTCTTCCATCAGTTTGCTGTATTACTTTGGTGTGTTGTCTTACATTGGTTTGTTGTCTTACATTGGTGTGTTGTCTTCAATTGGTTTGCTGTATTACTTTCGTGTGTTGTCTTACATTGGTTTGTTGATTACATTGGTGTGTTTTCTTCCTTTGGTTTGCTGTCTTACATTGGTGTGTTGTCTTCCATTGGTTTGCTGTATTACTTTGGTGTGTTGTCTTACATTGGTTTGTTGTCTTACATTGGTGTGTTTTCTTCCATTGATTTGCTGTCTTAAATTGGTGTGTTGTCTTCCATTGGTTTGCGGTATTACTTTGGTGTGTTGTCTTACATTGGTTTGTTGTCTTACATTGGTGTGTTGTCTTCCATTGGTTTGCTGTATTACTTTGGTGTGTTGTCTTACATTGGTGTGTTGTCTTACATCGGTGTGTTTTCTTCCTTTGGTTTGCTGTCTTACATTGGTTTGTTGTCTTACATTGGTGTGTTTTCTTACATTGGTGTGTTTTCTTCCTTTGGTTTGCTGTCTTACATTGGTTTGCTGTTTCTTTGCTTAGTCGTTCTGTTATAGCTGATTGTTATTGTTGAACAGAATCGACATCATTGCACTCCGGGCACACCCATAGGTACTCAGTCTCCCTCAGTATATGTCGAATAGTGTGAATGCTAATTGGTACTGTAGTTCGCTGGCTGTATACAAAGAATCGAGGGAGTTGAGGGGAACTGCGGTAAGACGTGGAGTACAATGGATGGGTTTGAAAAAAAATCAAAAAAGGTGATTCGTCTTAGAGCTAGAAATACGTGAAGAAGGGAATTGAAAGAAACTTTTTAAGGGATAGGAAGATCTAGAAGGGATGGCTCAGTTAACTGTGCTGAACGAAGACGACGTTAAATTTGAACTGAGAATATTTGCTGAGCACCTTTTGAGTAAACATTTACACTTGAAATCAGTTAGCAACATCTTAACATTCCTAACTAGTCATAATCATTATTTTTCCTCCTACGGCCTGTAGAAAATACGATCTAGACCCTTCACTGCTCTAGAATTACAACGTAATTATCACCAAGGTCCGAAAATATGGCAGGCACTCAGTTTACAGTCTACAATATAAACCACACAACGATCTCGCTGGAATAAGGGAAAACCGTCCTTCCTGGACGAAGGCTAGTTTCTCACTGACTAATTTTGCGCCTTTTTCCCCCGACTTCCGTTAGTCACATGACCCACCAGTTCGGCTAACCTCGGCCTCTCCGACTGGTTTATCGCCGAACACACGACATTAAATGCACTGCGAAATAACGCTGTGACAATGGCTAGTGGCAGGAAGACTTGGTAAGACCTAGAGTTGATGGTTAGTGACAGGAAGACATGGTAAGGCCTAGAGTTGTTGACTAGTGACAGGAAGACTTGGTAAGACCTAGAGTTGATGGTTAGTGACAGGAACACTTGGTAAGACTTAGAGTTGATGGCACGTGACAGGAAGACCTGGTAAGATCTAGAGTTGATGGTTAGTGACAGGAAGACCTGGTAAGACCTAGAGTTGATGGTTAGTGACAGGAAGACTTGGTAAGACCTAGAGTCGATGGTTAGTGACAGGAATACATGGTAAGACCTAGAGTTGATGGTTAGTAACAGGAAGATGCGGTAAGACCTAGAGTTGATGGCTAGTGACAGGAAGACCTGGTAAGACCTAGAGTTGATGGTTAGTGACAGGAAAACCTAGTAAGACCTAGAGTTGATGGTTAGTGACAGGAAAACCTAGTAAGACCTAGAGTTGATGACTAGTGACAGGAAGACTTGGTAAGACCTAGAGTTGATGACTAGTGACAGGAAGACATGGTAAAACCTAGACTTGATGACTAGTGACAGGAAGACTTGGTAGGACCTAGAGTTGATGACTAGTGACAGGAAAACATGATAAGACCTAGAGTTGATGACTAGTGACAGGAAGACATTGTAAGACCTAGAGTTGATGGTTAGTGACAGGAAGACTTGGTAAGACCTAGAGTTGATGACTAGTGACAGGAAGACTTGGTAAGACCTAGAGTTGATGACTAGTGACAGGAAGACATGGTAAAACCTAGACTTGATGACTAGTGACAGGAAGACTTGGTAGGACCTAGAGTTGATGACTAGTGACAGGAAAACATGATAAGACCTAGAGTTGATGACTAGTGACAGGAAGACATTGTAAGACCTAGAGTTGATGACTAGTGACAGAAAGACATGGTAAGACCTAGAGTTGATGGTTAGTGATAGGAAGACTTGGTAAGACTTAGAGTTGATGGCACGTGACAGGAAGACCTGGTAAGACCTAGAGTTGATGGTTAGTGACAGGAAGACATGATAAGACCTAGAGTTGATGGCTAGTGACAGGGAGACTTGGTAAGACCTAGAGTTGTTGACTAATGACAGGAAGACTTGGTAAGACCTAGAGTTGTTGACTAGTGACAAGAAAACATGGTAAGACAAAGAGTTGATGGTTAGTGACAGGAAGACTTGGTAAGACCTAGAGTTGATGGCTAGTGACAGGAAGACATGGTAAGACTTGGAGTTGATGGCTAGTGACAGGAAGACATGGTAAGACCTAGAGTTGATGGCACGTGACAGGAAGATCTGGTAAGAGAGTTGATGGCTAGTGATATGAAGACCTGGCGTGATTTTATTCAATGCCAATGCTCCGTTGGAAGCTGAAGGCTATGCTAATGATTTCCAGTTACTTACATTAAATCTTGTCCTCCCAAACTTTACATTAAAAAAATTGTATTTTGTCATGCGCTCCTATTTTCAGAATATTTTTAAATTTGTTCATTTCAGACATGTACTGATTATGGGTAGATTCTTCTTCTTCTTCTTGCGATCGCATCTTTGATGATTACACCGTCAGACGAGTTCTCATGATGAATTCGACTGTTGTTTGAAGTTCCTCTTTAACTCCATATAGCTTTGAGTTTAGTGTTGAGTCATTGGGCCAGTATATCTTTCTTAACTGGTCATACAGAGGACAGTCCTGTAGAACATGCTCAGTAGTTTGTTCGTTTAATCCACATGTGCACAGTGGTGAAGCAGACAATCGTAGCTTGTGCATGTGTTTATTCAGTTTGTTATGCCCTGTCCTGAGTCGAAAAATAGTTATCTGTCCCTGCCGGTCGAGAGTGTGATAGTCGTCTTTGGGTTGGTTCTGTTCTCTTCTGATAGTCTGGATAGCTCTCTTTTTCTCAAAGTATGTGACTTCTTTATCTTCTTGTTCACATTCTCCTCCCTTTTTGCAAGTTTATCTGCCTTTTCATTTCCGGGTACACCACAATGAGATGGTACCCACTGAAGTATGGTTCTCTTTTTGGCAGCTACCTTGTTTAGTTCATTTCTCAGATGCGGGAGTTTACCACCCTTGAGAGCTTGCAGGACAGACAGTGCATCTGTGAGGATGACTACCTGGTGGCAGTCAGAGTTGGTGTTATAAATCATATTTGCAGCTTGCTCTAGAGCTTGAACCTCAGCTGTATAGTTGGAACAGAATTTACCAGTGGGAATGTGCCTAGTCTCATAGTGGTTGTCAGGATATGAGATAAAGATACCGGCACCTCCATTCCTAACAGCATTAGTTGCTGATCCATCTGTATAGGCATGTATCCATGATTGATCGGGATAGCTTTCTTGGATCATACTCAATGTAGCAGTTCGTTTTTGCAGATCATTATACTCATATCCACTTGTGAGACCACTGACTGATGTATTAATTTGGAGGGCACTGCTGGCTTGCTCCCATGGTACAGGGTATAGGGTGGGCTTCAGTGGTGTTGTCTTCATGGATAGGTCTTCTTGATGATGTCTTATAAGTCTTTTTCCCCGATGCACAAAGCTGCTACGCTTTAGACGTCCCAATGCCAGATCATCTAGTCTTGCCTTCATTGGGTGCATTGGCATACTGTTGTACTTTTCCATCTGGATCATGGTTTTTGTGTCTCTTCTATGGGACAATGTCTGTAATCCAGCAACCTTCTGCATCTCTATTATTGGTGTAGTTTTCATGGCTCCTGTAATGAGCCTGAGAGCTTGATTTTGCACCTTGTCCAAAGACTGCAGATGTGAGTTAGCAGCTGATGACCATGCTGCTGAGCTAAACTCTAAGTGTGGTCTTATTACTCCATTATAAATCTTCTTTAGATTTCGTTCATTTGCTCCCCAGTTGGTACCTGCTAATTTTCTGAGTATGCCTAGTCGTCTTCGGGCCTTTCCTTCTGCATTTTTCAAATATGCTTATTCCATGTAAGCCTTTGGTCAAATGTCACCCCAAGATAGGTGGGGTAGCTTTCTTCCTTGATCACGGTTGTCCCTAGGTGTATGTTAGCTGATTTGTCCTTGGGGGCGAGGGAGAACAGTGTTGTGGAGGTTTTGTCTGTGTTTATTGTGATAAGCCATTTCTCTGCCCATGACACTAGCATGTCTGCTGCCCGCTGCATTCTATAATTTGCTGTGGTGACATTTTCATCAGCGCACCAGAGTACTAGGTCATCTGCATATAAGGCAGCTTTAACTCCTGCAGGGAGATCTTTCACCAGGTCATTGATGTAAACAAGGAAGAGTGTTGGGGAAATTACTCCTCCTTGAGGTACCCCCTGATGGAGCAACACTTTTCTGCTCTGCAGACCGTCAAGAGTGACTCTAGTTCTCCTGTTATGCAAGTATGACTGGATCCATTTCATCATGTTGCCTTGAATTCCACTTCTCCTAAGTTTTGCAATGAGGCCATCTTTCCACACCTTGTCAAAGGCCTGCTTGAAGTCGACCCAGATCGTTAGGACCTTTTTCTTCTCCTGGAAGGCATCTTCTATTGCTTGAGACAAGTAAGTAACTTGGTCTTCTATACTGTAGCATTCTCTAAATCCAGCTTGTTCCGGCACCAGGATCTGCTCAGACTCTAAATACCATTTCAATCTGTGGTTGACTATTCGCTCCATAGTCTACCCAACACAGCTTGTGAGACTGATTGGCCGGTAACTTGCAGCCTCGGTCTTACATTTCCCTTTCTTTAGTATGGGTATTGTGATGGCTTCTCTCCATACTTGGGGTACCGTTCCTTTCAACCAGCTGTGGTTGAATATCTCAAGCAGTTTTGTCTTTGCTGCTGAGCTCAGATTTACTAGCATTTCGTTGCTGATTTTGTCTGGGCCGGGTGACTTTTGAAACTTAAGCTTGGAAATAGCCTTCTGTAGTTCTCCTAGTGTGATGGGTTCCCTCATTTGGGCAGGAGTATCTGTCTGTCCCATGGTTGCCAGTATTTCTTTTCTTATCTCTCTCTGATGATCTATGTTAATGGGTAAGTTGCTTTCTGAAATGTATCTTCTAGCAAACAAGTCTGCAGCTTGTTTTCCTCTGAAAAGTTTGCCACCTTCATCCAATGTGATAGTCTGCCTAGGTGAGGAACGCTCTTCATTTAGAGACTTGACTAATCTCCAAAGTTTCCTGCCGTCTTTCTCAAGGTTCAGCGATGCCGTTTTAGTTCTCCAGCTTTTCCGTTTTTCTTCTAGCTTTGTTCTCTGAAACTCTGCTACAGCCTTTTTCCATTTGTTGTGAGTTTCAAGTGAAGGCTGAGACTCTGCGTCCTTTCTAGCACTGTCCATAGCTTCCTGACGTTCTTGGAGTGTGCTGGACCAGTATGGTATGTAGTTACGCCGGCATCCTTTGGGAATGGTTTCTTTTGCAGCTTGTAGTATGCATCTGTTGAAGTCTTTTACCACTTCATTAATGTCTCTGTTCTGTACCTTGAGGGTAGACAGCAGCGTGTTCACCTGATGCCTGAATAAACCCCAGTTGGCTTTTTTGTAGTTCCATCTTGTAATGGCTGGGCCTGTACTGAGAGTTGCACTCTGGACAGTAAGTAAGATTGGGCGATGGTCGCTTCCCCCTAGTTGGTCTCCTACTTCTCTACTAATAGATCCAGCTATATCTGGTGTGGAGAAGGCAAGATCTGGTGTTGAAGTTGTGTGCCATCCTCTGGAGTAGAAGGTAGGAGTATCTGTGGCATTATTGACTAGGATTAGGGAGTGATCATCTTGCCAAGTTTCAACCTCTTCACCTCTGTGATCCAGATGGTTATAGCCCCAGCTCTGGGAGTGGCTATTAAAGTCTCCAACTACTATAAAGTTGGTGGCTGGTACCTGTATAGAGCTGAGACTCAGGGGTTTGTTGTTCGGACAGTAATAGTTCAGGAGTTCTATTTCCATCTTGTCTACCTTTATCTGCAACAGCTGATATTCTGCTCCATCCATGAAGGTTTTCCTTTCGTGTGCAGGAATGTTATTCCTTACAAGAGTAAGTACTCCTCCTTTTCGTCTATCTTTTCTGTCGGATCTGAAGCATTGATATCCCCTTATTTTAAAGGTTTGATCTGCTTTCAAGTGAGTCTCTTGGATACAGCAAACACTGACTTGCTTCTCATACAAGATGTTTTCCAGCTCTGTCTTTTTGCTGTATCCAGCCTGCTTGCTGTTCACTCCCTCTGCATTCCAGTGCATCATGACAAGTGGCACTCTGGGTTTCTCTTTTTCTGTTTTGTTTTGGTCAGTAGCTCTCCTCCGCCGTCTGCTGACTCCACAAGACGGTCTAGAGGGTCCTCCAGTAGCTGAGGGTGGGCTCTGTCGAGGCTCAGAGCCCGGCACTGCACCTGCCTGGTGGAGCTCCACAGGGCGAGCACCAGTACGAGATTTATTTGACGGTGTACTCTCCATAGAAAAAAAAAAGCGAGTTGCGTGATACTGTGGTTTCCGGTGCGCCTTCTGGCCCAGTATCTATGACTTTAGCACCTGTTCAACGGGAGAGTGGGCTCATCCCTAATCTGTTTATGTTCCCAGTAGTAGACTATTCGCAAGCAGCCTGGGGGTGTCACTGCTCTGCGCGGACCTTGTTTACCGAGGCGGCGTCCGAGCTCGTATGGTGAAAATATGGTTGTGTTATCTTCAAAATAGCCCTGTCTTTCCCATGGCTTTTCTGCCATCCTGCAACTTTGAGTTAGGGAGTTCTGAGCTCCAGTCTCTTTCCCAGGCATTTTATCCTGGCCTGGCACGCATACAGAGGACCCCACTTCTGGTTCTAAGTTAGCAGTTGGGGATAGGTGGGGTAGCACACTGTGCATTCCCCGTCATCCAGGGGGCTCTCCAACTATGCAGAGCTTGCGCAATGCTGTGCTCTGGTTCTGGGCTCTCCCAAGGAATCCTCACGTCCTGCACAGAGCCACTTCCAGATATCCACCACCTGCCAACCCTCCATTGTAGAAATCTCCTGCATGCGGCCATCCAGTCAAGAGCCAGTATTAAGTCTGGTGCCCAAGTGATTCCCCCCAAGCTCAGTGTGCAATGCTGGGTTCTCATCATGCTGCAACACAGGGGGGATTGTGATGCTCAGCCATCTCTCTCAACTCTGCACCGATAAGTGACATCGGGGACTTAACTGTGCCTCAGTACTGGGAGGCCCCGTTTCCGGGTACACCACACACAGCCAATTGAGGCAACGGTCGCCGTGGGCGATGGGTAGATGAATCAGCTTTAATCTTTGATTATTTCAACTTTCAGACATCGGCTTGTAAAGTGCCAATCGGACATGAAATTCTGACCCATTTTTTGATCTCGTTCTTTATCCTCCAGGCATACCAGACCCTGTCAATAAATTGGTCTCGTCAAATGGAATCACCAGTTTTTAACTGACATGACATAGCAGTGAATACAAATTAGATTAAACAGTGTCAAAAAATTTAGCGTTTAGTTTACACAGATCTGTGAAAGTGAGTCAGGCCTTTTATGCGTGAGATAATTTGACAAATTTGAGGCAATTTGTGCTGGTTCGTTTTAAATGTGCGACAGAGCACTTGCGGTTTATAATGTTCCAGGTATGACGTAGATTTTGCATTGAGAATTGTCTACATTTGCTACAATTTTTATTTTTCAGAGCAATGCTTTCTCCAATCATGAAAATGTTTAGAATATATCATGGACACGAGACATGTGTTTAAACAACAATTTTCCTTGAATGAACATTTGTTATTGTTTAATAATCACCATTACAATTTTATAATAATCACTAAACAAGGTAAGGTTAACGTAGTTCCATAGCAAGTTTGTCGTAGGGGAGTGAAGTGTTAGAGACTAGTTAAACTAGACCTCTGCTTTATAAGATGGGGCGACGTGTTTTCTTCCTCGCTGATTTTACCTTCTTTAACTCAAAGAGCAGAATCAGGTACCCATTTACGGCTGGATAGACCGGATCGTTCAGCTACCAAGTTTTAAACCTGGGTATTTTGGCTCGAGAAGTAAGCGCTCTAAATCACGACTAAAATTGTATAATTACCATTACAATGTTAAACTCACCATTACAATGTTAAAATCACCACTACAGTTTTATAATTACCATTACATTACGTTCTGGAATTATTAAAACTGAAATGTTCTTTCACAAAAATATCCAATGCGCAAAATATAGTCCACTTAAACTAATCTAAAACAGGAATTTGTTTTATCGTCCACGACAGAAAATGATAGAAATAATAGCTGACACAACTTGGAGATTACTTTTAAAAAATTACACTTTATGCGTGTTAAATATGACGAGATTGGCTGAATTTAATGGAGGAATTTATCATTGGCTCACGAAACCCACTTGACCTTTTGACCCCTGCAATGTACGCTTTTAAAAGGGAAATTTTAATTTGGCATTCGGTAAGTCAAGAAATCTTCAGCGGTTGCACAAGAAACTACAAGATGTCACATCCAGAGGAATCTGACTGTGAAAGGTACAAGTATTCGATCACTTCATACAAGTCTTGAAAACTTGGCGCCTCCAATCTATCCCCTGGCTGTCGATTTTGTAGACGTCTGGATCTTAGCGCTGCTTGTACACTTTTACAAACGTGTCAAAGTGACCATAAACTGCCGGCTTGGCATTCGCTGAAAGAAACACTTGGGTATCAGTTTGGAGCTCTTGACACCAGAAGTCTCATAATTTCAGAACAAAAAGATCCAAACGTCAGAAAAATGACAAGAATTATTTTTATGGATAATTCTACCAAAAGAAGATAAATTTGAGGTTTTATTTTTGTTTAAAGTATTACTGAACTGAACAAAAACGACGTAGAGAGAAAAATAAGAAAGGTAAGGTTGTAAACTACCGTGCCTGAGAAATTGATTTCTAGAGGTCACCTTATAATGGGAAATGTAATTAGCCATGTGTTAAGTGTTGTCTCTTGTGAGATATGCTATTTTTACATTAGTTTTACGTGTTCTGTTAAGGCGTTAGTAGCCATCTATAGTATTTATAGGCCAGAAGAAGGAACTCAATAGAGTAGGTAGGAATGTCACATAATTTTGGGTCGATCTTTTGTCCTCTCCGGCCGTATTCAGTTACATTTTGTTGTGCGTACTTATTACGTGGAATTTCCGTGGTCGGCACACTTCTTTCTCTGCTATCAAGCAGATATTAGCTATTTTCTAATCACCTTACACTCCCTTCAGTAATAATTCGTCTTGTCTGTTTACCCGACCATCCCTGCTAGAGAGTAGACAGGTGATGCAATACTGACCGACAGTCATGTTGGTAAAATTCTCGTGTACCAAACATTGGCAGCGCCGGATTAGCACGGCGTACGCCCAGCCAGTTTATTTAGCGCTGATATGGTGATTGAGATTCCCTAATTACTGTCGTGAAGAGTCACAGCCCAGATGGTTACACGAGGGTCGGTGTTTGCACAAGGACGGGGAGATAAATTACCAGTCTGCGGACATATTATAGACATGCACCTGGAATGAGGAATGAGGTAATAGCATCCGGATATAAGTATTACGAAGATATTACTTATGATAAAAGTAAGAAGTTATTTGTAATCACTGACGAGAATATTCGGAGGTTTCACGCCTATATTTGGGAGAAATGACCTGTTAAATAGCATGCAGAATTTTCCTACGAGGAAATTGTTTGAATAGAAGCCATCAAACCACGCATAATTGTTACTAATCGCCGGCATTCGAGAAGTAAGAATAACCACACTTCTAATTTGGGCATGGTATAATAGTAAACAACACGTGCTAGGAACAAACGGCGGAATATAACCTGACACTTTAGTCAGATTAGAACACTGTAAAAATTCACCTCGCGCCAAGAAGATAACCATACCTTGCCAGAGTTAAGAACAACAATACCCAAGAACTCGCGTAAAAGGCATCGTCAAGCTGCCTTAATCAATTTCTTTGAGCCAGCAGTGTGTGAGCCTAAAGATTGGCGTAAGTTGTACATTTTAAATTCTATATTTTGCATTATTAACATGTGAACTAATTTGAATATGTTAGCATGTGAAAATTAATATGTGAAAATTGCTAGTGGATGTCCAAGTCATCTGAGGCTGGCAACCTCAGCATTTAGAATGATGATTTCATGAACCACTACTGCCAGGGCTGGTGACTGTTTTATTGCGAGTTTCTTACACAGAACCAAAACGCAGAGGTAGTCCCAAGGTCCATATGGAGCAGGAAGTGAATGATTAAAGAAATGATGTACATAATCTATATTATTAACATTTTTAACCGGTGTAGATGTAAATGTAAACATATTAAATCTATTTTGTTAACATTTTCAAACATGGTAAATGTAAAGCGAAACATATTCAATTTATATTATTAACCTTTTCAACCAATGTAAAGTTAAATGTACATCTATTCAATTTAACTTTAAAGAAAGTTTTCCGCTTAGTGGCATTATTATTAATTCTCAGCCAGGGTAACAGCTGGATATGTGGTATAGTGGAATAGGAAGAGGGGGACAATAAGTATATGTCGGAAAACGCAATATTCAAGAGTGTATTTCTTCTCTTCTTTTATAACACTAGTTGGCGGTACCAGTTGAGGGTACTATTTCTGGAACAAGTGAGGGTATAAGTGGCCCGAAGTCGACGCTAGACACCATCATCAGACGGGTCTTAGAGAAGAGGGACCAGTTTTGCAGTTACTCCATGATTCTACTTGGAACGTGCTGCAACTCTTAAATCTTGACCAGGGACGCGAGTGCTCCAGTAATCTATCTGCTAAGACGCAAACATCAGAGGGAGTAGAAAAAACTAATGGCAGCTAAGTAAAACTTAAAAGCTGTCAAGTGAACAGTATATTTCACACTGTGATGAATATTTTTTTCTAAACCATTATTCATTTTTATAACTGCTAAACATAATTGATTATTAAATTTGTTACTTGTATAAAGAAAAATCTAAAGTTTATTTAATCATTTTGAATGTACTACATCCGTATGTCTCAAACAATTTCTTAAATACACTCAAACAGAGCTGTAAATAATTCTTCTTCTTCTTTGATCCTTAGCCACCGACCATCAAAGCAGTCAGTGGCCATCACGCCTAGTGGCGTCTTGTAGGGCAACAACAAATTGATTCCACTTTGCTCGGTCGGTGGCCATTCTTCGTACAGTGCCCCAACTCTGGTTCATTCTTTGTATCTCAGCCTCCACAGTCCTCCGCCAGGTTGTAAATAATAATAAGAGGACATTCGCTGAATTAACTCAGCTGGGGGCTTGTACGAGATAAAATTATAAGATTACATAATCCTTCACAGAAGTTGACGGCAGATACTAGAATTAACGTGCTCAGCCAATGCAGCATTGTTCTTGCTTTGTGAATATCTTGTGAATGCTCACTTGAGGTAAAAGCATCATTATCCGTCTATCTACAACTCTGCCAAGAGTAATCTTGTGCAAAGGTAGACACCTTTGAAGACCCACATTGGTTACTCTTGAGTTTTGGCCACTGTTGGACCACTACTGCAGAGCTAAGGGGAGGCAAACTGTGACAAGTCCGAGATTGGGTGATGCGCCACACAACCGAATCTGTTGGCCAAACACCAGCAGCAACCCAGAACTACTTATTCGGAGTAACCAGGAGGACATGCACACCATCATAGCTGGCAGACGCTGGAGTTGGGTTGGCCACGTCCTCAGAAGGGACCCTGATACCATCACAAGAACAGCTATGCTATGGACCCCAGAGGGAAAGCGAAAGAGAGGCCGACCAAAAACAATTAGGCGGAGAACTGTGGAAGCCGAGATGCAAAGAATGAACCAGAGTTGGGGCACTGTACGAAGGATGGCCGCCGACCGAGCAAAGTGGAATCAATTTGTTGCTGCCCTACAAGACGCTACCAGGCGTGATGGCCACTGACTGCTTTGGCGGTTGGCGGTTATGGATCAAAGAAGAAGAAGAAAAGATGGCGATCACTTTCTGTTTCTTCCGTTCTTGGAAAATATTGGCACAAGATCCTTAAGCTGTTAGCACACTCAGATCATGCAAGGTCCAATAGAATTAACTAGACTCGTTTTCTCGGTCCCTAGATGTGTCTGCTTCAAGCGTGGACTATTTTTCCTCACAAAACGTCAGTATCAAGACGCCAGTAAATCATACACTAGAGGTAATTCTCGCTAGACCGTGTTATTCGGCTGTAGATTTTATACCGCAGCTTGCTTTGTGTTGGAAGAAATCCCATTTGGTCAAATATTGATTAGACCCGATGTCTGAATTAGCAACATTATCATAAAATGGTCCTTTTGGCAATGATTGCGGTCTGTTAAAGACTGAACAGGATGTCCAGGACTGAAGTTATGTGACAAGGAAACTGATTGCTCATAGCCTCGGCGTGGGCATCGATAGGAACTACTCGCACTGCCTGGCAGTCAAGGAGATAAATAAATGTCATTTTTAGCTATGTGGTTTGTCTGGTTATCCTGTCCATGCCTTGTAAAAAAATAAATGGTTTGTGAAGGTGTGCCTCTCGTGTTTCCAAAACGATATGGTGAGAGTTAATTCTTCTTCTTCGAACATCATCAGATGTTAAATTCAATATAACTGAAGAAATCAGTGGTTAGCTTATGACTTATGTCGTCTTCCACAACATCAACACACGGATGCATTATATAAACAAACAGATACCCTACATCAACACGTAGATGTCGTACTGATTGCTGTATCTTGTGACGCAGGCCGCTGTAACACAAAGCTATACACAGATGCCCTAAATCATCACACAAATGCGCTACATTAACAGACACATGTGCTTCATTAACATCTTATACGCTATACGAACATACTAATGTGCTGACTCAACACACATATACGCTATATGAACATACCGATGTTCTGCATCAACAGATGCGCTACTTCAACACGCAGATACGCTACTTCAATACACAAACATGATACATCAACACACACATACGCTATATGATCATACTGATGTGCTGCACCAACAGATGCGCTACTTCAACAGGTAGATACGCTACTTCAATACACAAACATGATACATCAACACACATATACGCTTCAACAATACACAAATATTTCGATTACGGAAACAACAGCAAATGGATTGATTTGCCGTTGCCCTAAAGACGCCAATAGGCGTGATGGGAAACAATGGCAAAGAAAACCTATCTGCTGTTGCCCTAAGACGCCACTAGGCGTAATGGCCACTGACTGCTTTGACGGTCGGTGGCTAAGGACGGAAGAAGAAGAAGAATACACAAATATGATACATCAACACACAGATACGCTACTTCAACACACAGACATGCTATATTGACACACATATGTGCTACATCAACACACACACACACACACATATACATATATATATATATATATATATATATATATATATATATATATATATATATATATATATATATATATATATATATATACGCTACATCAATACGCAGATACGAATACCAAATCATTACACAGATGTGCTACATCAACACACTGATGTGTTACATCACATCAACTGTCGTGGAATATTCTAATCCACATATATAAATTATTAGGTAAATATGAAGCCTAACAAATAAAATTAATAAAGAGAAGAGCAATGGTAAAATAACAGTGCTGTCACAAAGAATGTACTAGAAATCCCCCTTGTTTTCTGCTACGTCTGCAAATTGTAACGCTTTCACGTTGATAGTAAAAGCTTACTGTATTATTACCCGCTTTCTTCAATGAAACGTGTGCTGCATTTCTAAGAAAAACATTGAGAGGCCCTGCGTAATGACCTAAATTAATCCTAACATTAATTATATTACGTTACCAAAACGAACGAACAGATGGACTCAAATATAGAGAGAGAGAGAGAGAGGGGCGAATAAAACCAGGAACGCATGCAACACGCGTCGCGCGATACACAAATGCTGCCATCACGCGTGTAAGTCTACATGCACTAATTTTTTTTCAGACAGACAGTGATAAAATACACTACCCTTTCCCAGAGTTAGGTTTATAAATCATAAAAAACTCTTATTAGAAAAGATAACATTAGATGGGTTTACGGTTGAAAACATAACAGTACCCAGACAGCACATCTTCGAAACAGGAGGTAGAAAATACATATTTTGAACGCAGCCACGTAGCTCTTTTAAATTTGGATAATTGGGTTCCTTAGGGCTTGCTGACAAATAATATGTAAAACGTTACGCAAATAGTCCAGGAATTAATAAATTATACCCAAAATAAAATAGTGAGGATGCCTGACAGCATGGATCATTTCTGCTCATAAAATTTTTTTTATAACGTGTTTGAAAAAACCTTACGTTACATAAATAGCCTACCATGTAAACTCCCCATTGATTGGAGCGCAACAAATGAAAGCCTAACCACGATTGGTCGGACTATAAATACTATCTTCGTTGTTAGGGGAAACGGGGAAAGGTAACATTTTTTCAAACACTTGTCGAAACGGGGCCTCATTGGTCAGACTCGCTGATATACACACTTGGGAGCGTTAGTTCGAAACCACTGGTTTAAATAAGCTTGATAAAGCATCAGTGCGTTGAAGCCAGCTTATATTTGGCTCAATAAAAGCCTGGAAGATAAGCAGATGGGAATTTGTGCCAGTTTGTGCCAGAATTCATTGCTAATCAACGTATCTGTGTTTATTCGTATGAATTGTGGGACAGTGGTCTTGATGGTACTGAGCAGCACCTGGTCAGAGCTTTGCTGAATCCAGTGTCGGACAGCATACTCCTTGGTCCTTTTAGCTATCAGTGAGGTGTCTCCAGAGCCCAGAGGAGAATTCGAGCAGAGGAGTCCTTTCCTGCCGCCATCACGCCAGATAAGCTAACTGGCCAGCTGAGCTCAACATTATGTCCCCTCATCTTGAAATAACTTTGTAAAAATAACATTCAGAGGGGAATTTAATTGTCTTAATATCAGGAACTGAGAACATCTCCAATACTAGTCCCTAAGACAAACTATTGAAGTCATGATGACAAATACCAACAGAGCTTGAACAAAACAAAACCAGTATTACCTCATATTACCACTACACAACTGACACACATAGGATATTTTTAATAATATATGTCACTACAATATTCATATTGATAAAGTCTGTACATATACTTGTAATTAAAATTGATTGTGATTCCTGGTTCCTTTGTATTTGAATCAGGACACAAATACATTATTAACAGCACTGAATACATATTGTTATTTGAAACGTTACGAGTGACTCTTTTAAGATATTCTCATAGAGTGTTATATGTATGTGAGTGTCACAGTGTTGTTAGAGTAGTGGATTAAATTAAATTGTTTATCTGTCTGTTGTTGTGACTTACACTTCACCATACTCATACCCTAGACACATAACGTAGCATCACACTATTCCAGAATAATTCTGACTGAGATATATAGATATGTGGTAGCAAGTAAGGTTATATATAATACACTACTCTTATTAGATATATATACCTTCACAGCTGATCTCAGTCAGTACACTAAGTCCCTTATAAATATTTATAACATCCCACTTCACCACATATATTGGGGTCTCGCTCTTGGGATTTTGAATCTTTAACTATTAAAAATATTGGGGGTAATTCATTTCAGGGAATATAAGAATTAAAAGGTATCCTTGGGTGGAATTAAATAAGGTTGAGCTCACGGTGCCTGTGTTGTCCATTATATATATTTAGAATTTGAATTGTTGGTTAGACATTATATAAATTTACCTGATAGACAATGGCGGACCTGGCCAAATTTCGATCTGCCGCTGTTCAGACTGCAAAAGAGTTAGGATTAGATGGGCAAGTTATGGTTGCTTATGTCACGACGGAATGTGACAAATTTATTGAACGCGAAGAAAGAAGGTTTGAAGCCGAAAGAAAGTTAGAGGCTGACAAGGAAATTAAGAGGTTGCAGATTGAGGCTGAGGCTAAGAAATTGGAAGCCGAGGAAAGAAGACAGGCTGCAGAAAGAGAAGAGAAGAAATTAGCTGCAGAAAGAGAAGAGAAGAAATTAGCTGCAGAAAGGGAAGAGAAGAAATTAGCTGCAGAAAGGGAAGAGAGGAGATTAGCTGCAGAAAGGGAAGCAGAAGATAAAAGATTACAAAGGGAACATGAGTTACGACTAAGGGAGTTTGAGTTTCAAGGCCATGCTCCTGAAAATGGTGCCAGTCCCTTTGCCTCTGATGCTACGGTTACTCAAGGAGCCTCAACCTCAGCTATGAATTTTCATTTAGATCATTTTGTTGAGAAAGACGATGATATTGAGAGCTACCTAAATAGGTATGAACTATTAGCTACCACATATGGGTTAGAGAGAGAAAGGTGGAGCTTAAAGTTATCTCAGGGACTTCGTGGGGCAGCTTATGAAGTTTTTGCAAAAATGAGCAGAGGTGATCAGGAAAATTATGACATGCTAAAGCAGGCTCTTTTGTTAAGGTATGAAAAAAATGCAGAGTTTTACAGGAAAAAATTTAGGAATGCTAAACTACTGTCAGGTGAAACCTATCACCAGTTCTCTGCACGAATAGAGACATACTTGGAGAAATGGACTTCTCTGGGGAAAACCCAAGATCTTAAGGAAATGGTCCTTATAGAGCAATTAAGAGAGTCCATGGCTCCAGACCTGAGAAAGTTTCTCATGGAACAAGGTGCAGAGAGGCTGGGTGAGTTGCTAAATGTTGCTGAAAGGTATCAAGCAGCTCAAGCAGAGGTAACAGGTAATAAAAAGAAACAGGTGGACAACTTTAGGGCACCACAGAACTTTAATAAATTTGATCCTAAGGATCCAAATAAAGGTAAGCACCAATTTGATAGGCCACGGTATGACAATAAAAATAAATTCCCACAATTCGATGAAAGGAAATATAATGAAAGAAAATCTTTCAACCAAGGAAAAAGGTGGTGTAAAAATTGTCAGATGGACAATCATGACACTGACCGTTGCAGAAGGAAACCTGTGTATATGGCAACCCTTCAGGTCAGGTCGACCTCAAGACAGGAGGAGGATATTATGTTAGATACCACTCCAGAAGAGATGAGGAAGGCACAGGCTGGGGATAAAACACTCAAGCCTTGTTTCAGAAAATTGTCAACTTGTCATACAACTCCAGGCAAGGGAGATTTTTACATGAAAAACAAGTTGATGTATAGGAAGACTGGAGCTAGATCCAAAGGTCAAGGACAGCTGGTACTTCCTAAAAGATATAGGGCAGACTTAATAAGGAGCCTACATGTGAAACCAGATGGGGACCATGAGAAGATAGGTACCATCATTCAAAAGGTGGCTCACAATTATTATTGGCCCAAAGCAAGATGGGACATTGAGAATTTTGTAGAAAGGTGTAGCATAGCACATGAGGGAACACCCACAAGTGGGAACATGGATCAGGACCTGGACACGCCATGGGGCAAAATCAGGCCTAACAATAAAAGGAAAAAATAAATTTGATAAAGTGGACCAAATGGAATGGGAAGCCCCTTTTCACGGACAAGCTTCACTTAACTGTTTTACAATGGCCACTATGCGGAGAGTACAAACAGATGTCTTACCCCAGGATAAGCCGACAATCCCTCAATCGGACTTAAACCAACTGGAGGAAGAAGATGTAGGGAGGAAATCTCTCATCAAGAATTTTAGGTGGGGAGACAGCCCCAAGAGAAAAATTGGTAGCGGTCGTTTTGTGCATGAAAATTCTGGGAAGAAAAATCATCACTATAAAGCTTCGAGTGGAAGAGACCATACCGGTGCATGGACAAATAGGTCCACACAATTAAAGGTCCACATGTAGCTATGTTAAGAACGTGGACTGATGAAAAGGCAGAGGAAAACATTACATCTTCATACCAATATGTGAATGAGCTGACCACTCGGTTAAAAACTGGCTGGAAACTTGCCAATGAAAATTTGAAACAAGCCAGGAAGAAACATGCTGCCTATTATAACAGGAAGGCGAAAGACAGAAATTTGGCTGTGGGAGAGAAAGTACTGCTTCTTTTGCCCGGGAGTCAGAATAAGTTACAAATTGGATGGCAGGGTCCATGTACAGTTCTAGAGAAGGTGTCTAGAACAAATTATAAGATAGATAAGAAGGGGAAAGAAAAAATCTATCATGTGAATCTCCTGAAGAAATATTTGGAAAGAGAACATCAGGAAGAGACACANTTGTTGACCTTGTCCATCGCCATGGAGATGAAAAAGGAACCACTTTCATCATTTGAATATCCATTACACCCCTGTGAGACAGCAGCACAGGTGAAAATCAGTACACATTTAACGAAAACTCAGAAAGAGAGAGTGCAACAGGTTCTAAATAATCATGCAGAGGTGTTAACAGACCGACCAGGGCATACAAACCTATTGGAATATGATATGAAACTGATAGACCCCACACCTGTCTGTATGAAAACATATTCGATTCCGTTTGCTAAGGAGAAAGCTTTGAAGGAAGAGATAGACTATCTGTTGAAGGAAGGAATTATTTCGCACAGTGAGTCTTCGTATAGTTCCGGTGTTGTACTTTTAAGGAAGCCCTCTGGAGAACATAGACTCTGTATAGATTACAGGAGACTGAACGCTATTACAGAAGGACAGGTGGATCCATTGCCGGATACAAATCAGCTGTTTGCCAGACTAAATAAAGCTAAATATTTCTCAAAAGTGGATCTGAGTAAAGGATACTATCAGATTCCAGTAAAGCCTGAGGTTAGACCATACTTAGCTTTTAGTACCTCAGAAGGACACTATGAGTTTAATAGATTGCCATTTGGATTGAAGAATGCGCCTAGTGTCTTCTCTAGAATGATGAGAAAATTATTGGATCCTCTGAATAATCCCTGTATAACAAATTTTATGGATGATATCCTTATAGCAACAGAAACATTTGAGGAACACATTGACTCTCTGAACATGCTGTTTGATCGACTTAGGGAGGCAAATTTAACAGCCCGACCAACCAAATGTTGCGTTGGATGTAAAGAATTGGAATTTTTGGGACACACAGTTTATCAGGGAAATATGACCCCTGACCCAAAGAATTTAGAAAAACTACAGAAAGCCCCGAGACCACAAACCAAGAAGGACGTGAGATCCTTTGTCTCATTATGTGGTTTCTACCAGAAGTATATCAAAAACTTTAATTCCATATGTGCACCTTTAACGGAATTGACACGTAAAGGACATCCAGATCGCATTACATGGACACCACAATGTGAAATGACTTACCAAGAATTGAAGGAAAAGCTCACAAGTAAACCCATTTTGAAATTACCTGACTTAAGTCAAGAATTCATAGTAAGGACGGATGCAAGTAATATTGGGTTAGGTGCAACTCTACTACAGAAATCAGATGCATTGGATGGGGAATTAAGCCCAGTGGCATATGCTAGCAGAAAGTTGAATAAAGCTGAAATCAACTATTCAACTAGCGAAAAAGAATGTCTTGCAGTAATATGGGCAATAAAGAAATTCAATATTTATCTATATGGGAAGGCATTTAAGTTGCAAACAGATCACAAACCTTTATCGTTTCTAGCACAGGCTAAGCATGAGAACTCTAGGTTACTCCGATGGTCTTTGCTTCTGGCTCCATATAATTTTAGCATCGAGTATATATCTGGAAAAACCAATTTGGGAGCGGATTTTTTAAGCCGCCATCCGTGTGATGAGAATCACCGTAAACCCCAGAAATAATAATAAATTTCTCTATGTGTATATAGAATAAAGGACTGACATATAATGTCTGTTTTAAGAGGGGAGGTGTCGTGGAATATTCTAATCCACATATATAAATTATTAGGTAAATATGAAGCCTAACAAATAAAATTAATAAAGAGAAGAGCAATGGTAAAATAACAGTGCTGTCACAAAGAATGTACTAGAAATCCCCCTTGTTTTCTGCTACGTCTGCAAATTGTAACGCTTTCACGTTGATAGTAAAAGCTTACTGTATTATTACCCGCTTTCTTCAATGAAACGTGTGCTGCATTTCTAAGAAAAACATTGAGAGGCCCTGCGTAATGACCTAAATTAATCCTAACATTAATTATAGTACGTTACCAAAACGAACGAACAGATGGACTCAAATATATAGAGAGAGAGAGGGGCGAATAAAACCAGGAACGCATGCAACACGCGTCGCGCGATACACAAATGCCGCCATCACGCGTGTAAGTCTACATGCACTAATTTTTTTTCAGACGGACAGTGATAAAATACACTACCCTTTCCCAGAGTTAGGTTTATAAATCATAAAAAACTCTTATTAGAAAAGATAACATTAGATGGGTTTACGGTTGAAAACATAACAGTACCCAGACAGCACATCTTCGAAACAGGAGGTAGAAAATACATATTTTGAACGCAGCCACGTAGCTCTTTTAAATTTGGATAATTGGGTTCCTTAGGGCTTGCTGACAAATAATATGTAAAACGTTACGCAAATAGTCCAGGAATTAATAAATTATACCCAAAATAAAATAGTGAGGATGCCTGACAGCATGGAATCATTTCTGCTCATAAAATTTTTTTTTATAACGTGTTTGAAAAAACCTTACGTTACATAAATAGCCTACCATGTAAACTCCCCATTGATTGGAGCGCAACAAATGAAAGCCTAACCACGATTGGTCGGACTATAAATACTATCTTCGTTGTTAGGGGAAACGGGGAAAGGTAACATTTTTTCAAACACTTGTCGAAACGGGGCCTCATTGGTCAGACTCGCTGATATACACACTTGGGAGCGTTAGTTCGAAACCACTGGTTTAAATAAGCTTGATAAAGCATCAGTGCGTTGAAGCCAGCTTATATTTGGCTCAATAAAAGCCTGGAAGATAAGCAGATGGGAATTTGTGCCAGTTTGTGCCAGAATTCATTGCTAATCAACGTATCTGTGTTTATTCGTATGAATTGTGGGACAGTGGTCTTGATGGTACTGAGCAGCACCTGGTCAGAGCTTGCTGAATCCAGTGTCGGACAGCATACTCCTTGGTCCTTTTAGCTATCAGTGAGGTGTCTCCAGAGCCCAGAGGAGAATTCGAGCAGAGGAGTCCTTTCCTGCCGCCATCACGCCAGATAAGCTAACTTGGCCAGCTGAGCTCAACATTATGTCCCCTCATCTTGAAATAACTTTGTAAAAATAACATTCAGAGGGGAATTTAATTGTCTTAATATCAGGAACTGAGAACATCTCCAATACTAGTCCCTAAGACAAACTATTGAAGTCATGATGACAAATACCAACAGAGCTTGAACAAAACAAAACCAGTATTACCTCATATTACTACTACACAACTGACACACATAGGATATTTTTAATAATATATGTCACTACAATATTCATATTGATAAAGTCTGTACATATACTTGTAATTAAAATTGATTGTGATTCCTGGTTCCTTTGTATTTGAATCAGGACACAAATACATTATTAACAGCACTGAATACATATTGTTATTTGAAACGTTACGAGTGACTTCTTTAAGATATTCTCATAGAGTGTTATATGTATGTGAGTGTCACAGTGTTGTTAAGAGTAGTGGATTAAATTAAATTGTTTATCTGTCTGTTGTTGTGACTTACACTTCATCATACACATACCCTAGACACATAACGTAGTCATCACACTATTCCAGAATAATTCTGACTGAGATATATAGATATGTGGTAGCAAGTAAGGTTATATATAATACACTACTCTTATTAGATATATATATACCTTCACAGCTGATCTCAGTCAGTACACTAAGTCCCCTATAAATATTTATAACATCCCACTTCACCACATCAACACACAAAAGTGCTACATCAACACACAGGTACGCTACATCAACACACAGGTATACTACATCAACACACACGTACGCTAATCAACACACAGATGTGCTTCATCAACTCGCAGGTACGCTACATCAACACACAGATGTGCTACATCAACACACAGATGTGCTACATCAACATACAGGTACGCTACATCAACACACAGATGTTCTACATCAACACACAGGTACGGTATATCAGCACACATATGTGCTACATCAACACAAAGGAACGCTACATCAACACACAGATACATACATCAATCCATAGATGTGCTACATCAACACGCAGATGTGCTACATCAACTTATAGGCATGCTACAACAACACACAGACAAGTTACATCAACGCACAGGTACGCTACATCAACACACATATGTGCTACATTAATTCACAGATACGCTACATTAACAAACAGATACACAACGTAAACACACAGATGTGTTACATCAAGACAGATACGCTATATCAACACAAGATATGCTACATCATCGCAAGCCGTGCTACATCAACACACAGATATGCTTAGTCAACACACAGATATGCTATATCAACACACAGACGCGCTTCCTCAAGACACAGGTATGCTTCATCAACATATAGATATGCTACATCAAGACACAGTTACGCTATATCAACACAAGATGACCTATATCAACACAAGATGCGCTACATCAACACACCGACTCGCTTATCCCAACACCGGATGTGCTACATCATCACGCAGACGACCTACATCAACACACAGACGTGCTTCAAACACACATATACACTACATCCATGAACAGATTCGTTACACCGGGCGTGCGGCGGCGTACACGCTACTCTTATATCGCCAACTATTACATGAACTTCAAAAGATAAAAACACGCTGAACGCTTCACGCATGCGCAGTAGTATTGTTCTTTAGTTCATTTCTGTATAGCCTTTGTTCGGAATAAATGGACCTAACAAACCAGGAATGAAAAGATAACAGAATGAAGCAAATAAAACTAACAAAAGATATGTTGATGACGCATGGGAAAGACAGAATTTAATTGCAGATGAATAAATAAATAACAATCCGATACTTTGAAAGTGAAGTGCCTACCTGACAATGCTAGCTTTGATGTTCAAATGACGGAATGCAATTTTTCATGTCTGCGTTTATTGTTTGCTGTAATTTTGTTCAAGGATTCACGATGGAAGAGATGGGTCGAGAACAATATTAGTATAAAAACATGGAGTCCCTGGGTATTTGTATGCTGTCATTATCACATTCAGGGCTCTGCAAGCCGAAATGAGTGGTAAATTAAAAGAAGAATATATTGTAAAGACACCCACAACAACGTGTTGTGTTGTTTGCAATTGTGGATGAACACAACAATGAACGTGTTGTGAAGGCACCAACATGACTGCTTGTTTTATGGAAGCGCTGCAACAGATGCAGAAAAAAGAAATGTTGAAGAATCAGTGATGAAACGAAAGCCAAGTTAATGTTGATCAATAATTCCTTATCATTTTTTCTTCCTTGGGGTTTTTGTCTTTTTTTCTTGTTTAGGCGAGGCGCGTTTCTTTCAACCAAGACTGAAGTGCGTTGGTTATATGAGAGCACACGCAAAGTAAACAAAATTAGTGTCAACTTTTACTACGCCCTGACAAAGACGACTAACATTGAGTAGTCCTGAAAAGGGTTAGTCCTGAAAGCACTTGCAGCGTTGATAAATACTAAGCCATGACAAGAACTTGTAACTGCCATTCTCAACTTTTTTATCTTGGAGGAACACTTGAAATAATGTTCAGGTCTCAGGGGAACCCCTGCATAAACATTATTCTATCTACTGTTCACAGTTTATTAATGTTCAGGTCTCAGGTGAACCCCTGCATAAACGTTATTCTATCTACTGTTCACAGTTTATTAATGTTCAGGTCTCAGGTGAACCCCTGCATAAACATTATTCTATCTACTGTTCACAGTTTGTTAATGTTCAGGTCTCAGGTGAACCCCTGCATAAACATTATTCTATCTACTGTTCACAGTTTGTTAATGTTCAGGTCTCAGGTGACTCCCTGTATAAACATTATTCTATCTACTGTTCACAGTTTGTTAATGTTCAGGTCTCAGGTGACTCCCTGCATAAACATTATTCTATCTACTGTTCACAGTTTGTTAATGTTCAGGTCTCAGGTGAACCCCTGCATAAATATTATTCTATCTACTGTTCACAGTTTGTTAATGTTCAGGTCTCAGGTGAACCCCTGCATAAACATTACTCTATCTACTGTTCACAGTTTGTTAATGTTCAGGTCTCAGGTGAACCCCTGCATAAACATTATTCTATCTACTGTTCACAGTTTGTTAATGTTAAGGTCTCAGGTGACTCCCTGCATAAACATTATTCTATCTACTGTTCACAGTTTGTTAATGTTCAGGTCTCAGGTGACTCCCTGCATAAACATTATTCTATCTACTGTTCACAGTATGTTAGCGTGGTCAGTAAGTTTTAATATAATAATTCAACAATAATTGTCAATGCTTATTTGAGCTGAGAATAATTTTTCTGTGGATCTGTTTATTTTGGCCATCTTATTACCTTACTATTTTTTGTGAGGGGGTCCCCACAAAAGATATAATCTCTAATGCACGTCAATAATGTAAGTACAAGAAACTTCAGTGTTTTTTTGTTTTTTTTTAATTTCCTACTTGATTTTTTTTGCGTTATCCAAGTAGGACTAAAAGTCTTATCACAAATCTCTTTTGTACAAGTTTAGTACGTTATCCATGTAAGACTAAAAGTCTTATCACAAATCTCTCTTGTACAAGTTTAGTACGTTATCCATGTAAGACTTAAAGTCTTATCACAAATCTCTTTTGTACAAGTTTAGTACGTTATCCATGTAAGACTAAAAGTCTTATCACAAATCTCTCTTGTACAAGTTTAGTACGTTATCCATGTAAGACTTAAAGTCTTATCACAAATCTCTCTTGTACAAGTTTAGTACGTTATCCATGTAAGACTTAAAGTCTTATCACAAATCTCTTTTGTACAAGTTTAGTACGTTATCCATGTAAGACTAAAAGTCTTATCACAGATCTCTCTTGTACAAGATACTAGTGGAATATCGTACGTGCAAGAGTAGTTTTCTTCCCTTTTTAAAACTAAAAATGTCTGTTTAGCCAACCTTTCTTGGGAAGAAAAAGTGGTTAAGGTTAACTTTGGAGCCGCGGTAGCACAGTGGTTAGTGCGCTGGCTTCCTAACTCGATGGTCCGTGGTTCAATCTCCAGTTGAATTTAGATTTTTTAGACCGCAAACGGCGCCGGGGTCGACTCAGTGTCATGAATTGGGTACCAGAGCAACTTATGGGAAAGTAAAGGCGGCTGGCGTGATGCTGACCACATCACCCCTAGTGTGCCGATGATCGAGAAAAAATGGGCCTAACACCATATTCCCAATATGCCTCAATAGGCGTGTAACGGGATTCCCCTCCCCCCACAAAGGTTAACTTTAAATTAATCTCTTTCTTTCCATTTCTTAAATTTAACAAATAATCGTACGGCAAACATATTAAATTTATGTTAAATAACTGGCTTAAGCCAAAATAGGATTTAATTTCCTAAAATAGGCTCAGTAGATTTAATTTAAATTAGACTTTGTGAATTGATTTAGAAGTCGGGAGGGAGAGTTTGACATTATCAGCCTACCGCTCCCGCCCTTCCTGCAATACAGCTCTCACCAATTATGAAGCCTCCCTTATCTCGCGTCAAAAACCGAGAATGGACTCAACCAAGCGGTTCTGTTGCACACTGTCAAAAGGGGCTGCTCGGCCACTGCCCACCACTGCGAGCGCTAAGATCGCCAGGTCCGCAAAGTTAAAAAAAAACGACGTTTATTTTTTTCAGTCACGACCTCTCGCGGAACCCTAGGGTTTCATGGAACCCCGGTTGATAAGTCCTATATCTTTCTGCTAGCGTGAACAAGTCCTGACTCATAGTATCTTCCTGCTAGCGTGAACAAGTCCTGACTCATAGTATCTTCCTGCTAGCGTGAACAGGTCCTGACTCATAGTATCTTCTTGCTAGCGTGAACAAGTCCTGACTCATAGTATCTTCCTGCTAGCGTGAAAAAGCCCTGACTAATAGTATCTTCCTGCTAGCGTGAACAAGTCCTGACTCATAGTATCTTCCTGCTAGCGTGAACAAGTCCTGACTCATAGTATCTTCCTGCTTGCGTGAACAAGTCCTGACTCATATTATCTTCCTGCTAGCGTGAACAAGTCCTGACTCATAGTATCTTCCTGCTAGCGTGAACAAATCCGGACTCATAGTATCTTCCTGCTAGCGTGAATAAGTCCTGACTCATAGTATCTTCCTGCTAGCGTGAACAAGTCCTGACTCATAGTATCATCCTGCTAGCGTGAATAAGTCGTTATATGATGAGAGAGAGAGGAAGGGCAGAATGTCAGACGGGCCTGCGTGCCCAATTCTTAACCCTTTGAAAATAAAGTTCGTTCGTTCGTTCGTTCGTTCGTTCGTTCCTGCTAGCGTGAACAAGTCCTGACTCATAGTATCTTCCTGCTAGCGTGAAGAAGCCCCTGAAAAGGACTGTTAGCACTTGCCGCGTTGAAAGTAACTAAGTTCAGAAAAAGACGTATAGTATTTATATTCTAGCATGATGAAACCCTGAAAAGGATGAGGAAGCTAACAGTAGGAAGCCGTACCTAAACACTCACGTACTTATGCAGCGGTGATTTATGTTGCTATTTGTTTGACATGATGAGGTTGACAGCCAATTGTAAAACCTCATATTAGTGGAACAGGACAACACACAAAGACAGTTCAATAATTACAAAAAAGTTTCATAGAAAAAAAGGTGGAAAATCCAAACAAATAAAACAAAATCTGCGTACCAATAAAAGACTAAGTGATGGTATGAAAACTGAAAACTGGGAATGAAAATACAAATACTCTCTATTCAATATATTTTTGTTTAAATAAGTTGAACATACAGGTACATATTTAAAAGGTAAGCAAACACTTGTTCAGAATTAATTTATTTACATACGTAATTACTTTGCTCAATAAACTGTAGTTTCTCTCTTACTGTATACCTTTTTAACTCTTTACGTGCAACAGTATAACTAAAACAGCCTTATCAGCCCTTCTCAGGACTACTTCGTGCTAGCTGATAGAAACTAAAAGTCTTTTTCAGGGCTTAGTTTTTATCAATGTAAGGTACAAAGAGTTCGCAACTGTTTTATAACCTCTAGTAAAGGGAACAAATAATTACCAAAATGAAATAATTATAATTTACCTTAATATTTTTAAAAAAATTATGTTAATAGCACTTATTGAACTTTTAGGCTTGAATTTTAGTGTTTCAATGTTTATGTATAAGTATAAAACGTATTTCATTGACCGACAGTATCACAGTTTCATGACAGTGTTGTCAAAATGAGGATTGTGATTTATATTGGCAAAAGTTAGTCACCCAAAGAAACATTTTAGTTGGTAAAATACATATTCCATAGGACTGTGTTGCACACTTTCCAGTTCCAGGTCGTAGATAAAAGAGTTCCTACAGAAAGGTTGAATCCAATGGTTCTCAATACGTAGACTATAAGGCGCACTTGTGAAGATCTATTGCTGAATTCCTACTGGTGAAGTCTATGATCCCTGTGGTTCTCACTACGTAGAGCAGCACTGCACAAGAGAAATGTTCTATAGCGGAATTCCTGTTCAAGTGAATCAAATTCAAGAACCTACCACGTGCATGGAAAAATCGTGGGACATCACCATACAGTCATCTGTGAAGTCACAGCCATTACAAAGATCAACCTGCAGAACTGCACTGTAGAGCATGGATCCTACACATAAGTAATTTAAATGGTGGAGAGACATTGCCAAGTACCCAAGGCCACTTTACGTTATGAGAAACACCACGACATAGAGACACTTTGTAAATATACTGTAATATTTTTTTTTAAGTATAAAAATAATTCAGTGCAACGCAAAATTATAGATAATTATTAAAATTGTTTTGATTTGTCTTACGAATTGCAGTTATTCAATTATTTTATGACATTTCAGTGAGTAGGGATAGTTTAACGAGCTGCATTCACATCACATATTAATAGAGACATCCCTTGAACATAGGATGGATCTAGCGAGAAGTTGACTTACTTCACAGCTCTCTTTCTACAGTTACCTAGTGTCGTAAATTTATTTTGAGAGAAAAGAGTCGTAGAAATAGTAGTCCGGTTTAGAGTGGAAAATGATGATGGAAAGCTCAGTGATAGAAAATGTAGATATTAAATAGTTGCTTCACAGCGTGCTGGAGGAGAGTAAAGACAGACTTATTTACGACAAATCGCTTCTCTCAATCTTCTCTTCCGCTCTCCTGGTCAAACAATTATTTGCCAGTTTTCCAGACTCGCATCTACGCGCACACCGATTTTGTGTTTTTCACACACACAGACGATGTAGATACAAACTATATTAAACGAATAGGGGAAATGTTGGGCTTTGGGTATATCCAACACACAGAACTAAATGAGTTTATGTGATTTTATTCACTTTAAACATCAATCACTAACAAATATCAGGTATTACATAAATTATCATAAGTACACAAATGCAAATAACAAATTTGGGAGGGGTGAAGAAGATTGGTATCGACTAAGCCCTTCCCGCTTATTAGACAAAGATAAACCCAGTCCAGAGATAGATAATATCAGGAACACGGGTACGTTAACCTAACAGTAAAGTTAATTACTCTGAAAAGAGGTGTTACCAAATTAGTTATGGTGGTAGACAAAAAATACTGTTATCCCAACTGGTGTCTTCCCTTTACTAAGCAAAGGAAAAAAAAGGGGGGGGGGGGATGAAACAGAGTTAACAAATTATCCCACTAAAGGAACAATGCCGGGTATACAGGAAACGTATTACCCGGTAGGCAAGTTAACAAATGGTTTGTTGCAAAAAAATTAAATCTCCTGTCATTCATACACACTGTGCGGATCCACACTCATATACACCACACACTTACCGAGTTGCAGCATCAGACAATCCCTTAGAATGATAAACACAATAATTAATTCTTGACGTATGACAACTGTCTAGTCCTTCTATGTCCCGCCCCAGATAATGCGAGGATTCACTGAGAGCAAATATTCCCGCTTATCGCCGGACTTGAAGTTCTAAGAGTTCTTGTGTTTTATTATAAAGAAACGAGTCTATGGGATGGCACTGACGCAGTTCGACATAGGGGTGAAAAATGAGGTGATGGTATAATCCTTCACTGCGTGATGATAGTCACTGACCGGGAAAGTTTTTTTTAATCCAGTGAGGAAAAACTCTGCTCGGTCACAGTCAGGTAAATCGGTAATCTCTCACAATAGAGCAGTATATAAACTATCGCTACTGGCACTGTTCATCTTCCAGTTTATCTTACAAATTTAATTTGATGATAATAATCAAATGATCTTGGGTAGGCTTTCTTTCATGTAATTATGTTAGCTAGGCCGTACCGGACCACCACAAGATTTACTTTAAAAAAATGTCTCATCAAACTGTCTGGAAGTTTAAGAACCGAGTATGGAAACTCTGAAAGATTTCGTTATTGCTGGGATTGCAAAAGGTGATCAATCTAGAGAAAAAGATAGAAAACCCATAACAACATAATCATACTTTAAAACAAATAATCTTCTAAGCGCGCGATAAATTTCCCGTTAAGCCTATTATACACTCGAGTATTTAATTATGTATTTAATAAACACTGCGCGAGTTCTAGTGGTTAAATCACACATCTATAAATATAGGACTTAACTAAATTTATTAATTATAAATTCCTTCGCGACTTTAAAAGTTAATTTAAGCATCTATTATCTTTTGAAATAATATAATAGATAGATCATTATATTTACAACTGGAACTATTGAGACGGTTTAATTTAATAGGTTTAAATTAACACAAAATCCAATGAAATATAATGAATGAACTAGACCACTGATCACTTTACACAATATATATATTACCGCTTTGCACAGAAATAGAATTCACTGCAAATAAAATGAAAATCCATGGGATAATCTAGCAAGATTTCAAATATCGCTAGTGCTTCTATCAAGTTCTGGCCAGCGAATGATAACGTGTCTTTTTTTTTTTTTTAAATTAATGTGTTTGCTACTTTTCTTTGTAGCACGCCCCTTTCAACCATCTACCATGTACATGGAGTTGTTGGTTATATCAGGACGTGTTTCCTTTATTGTAATATGTTTTTGTTTGTATTTATTTTATACTATATTATCTCTAGTCGGTATTTTTCCTTTTGTAGTTATAGTTCAACATGGTTTTTAAAAGAAATTCCAAAATATGCTATTTTCTAAGTTAGTATGTTTTTAATTTTCACTGGATGGTTTCTTTGGTTAATTTGTATGTATCTGGGGCGAGTCTTTCACGAGTTTGGACTATGACTCAAATCCTTATTTGTTTTTTATATGTTAGCTTTAGTTTTTGTAATATAGTGTTTTATTAACTTTTGCATTTCTGAAGGGGTCTTTGTGCCTATGAGATTTTCTACCCTCATTTCTACATTGTGGTTACTACAGTATGTCTTAATGTTTTGCCTCTGTTGGTCATATTTCTTGCAGTCCACCAGAAAGTGTCTAATTGTGTTTGGTTCTTGACACTCTTCACATGTGGGTTCCTCAATCATGAAATATCCAGTTCCAAGCTTGAGCCTCAGCAATTTTTTATTAATTGGTATTTTTAGTTCATCTTTTATTTGACATTTTTTGCTTGGTTTTTTAAGGATTTTATATGAGTGTCTTGCTTTTTTACTTTGGTCCCATGCTGTTATCCACTCTTTAGTTATTGCTTGAGCAATTAAGCTCTTAATTTCAAACTTCCCTAAGCCTACTTCAATTTTGTTATGGCTAGCTCTCCCCCCTTTGGCTTCTTTGTCTGCAAGCTCATTTCCTGCTATCCCCACATGTGATGGTATCCATGTTATTGTTGCACTGCATCCTATAGATTGTAGATATGTATTAACCTGTAGTATTTCCTCTATAATATTTGGCCTGCTACATTCATTTCTGTTTCTGATAGCTAATACTGATGATAGGGAATCTGTGAGAATGGTTACTTTTTTTGGTGGATTTTCTGCAGCTATTTCTAAAGCTTTTAGGATTGCCACTAATTCTGCTGTAAAGATGGATGTATTACCTGTTACTTTGTATCTTTTATAAATTTTTAATTTTGGTATTGCTATTCCTGCTCCTAATTGTCCTTCTTCATCTTTTGACCCATCTGTATATATAGTTAGGCTATTATTTATATACCGTTCTATGTACTCTAGTGTTTTATTTTTTGCTGAGATTATGTCGTTAGATTTATTTATGATCTTTGTTAAGTGGGAGTCAGTTTCTGGCACTTCTAATTCCCATGGTGGGATCTTTGCTTTATACAGAGCACTACTGTTTATCGCATTAAATAGGTCTGGGTAATGATCCACTTCATCCATTGTTTTCCACCCTGACGGGTATCTATTATGGTTTAATGGAATGTGGCCTATGTACTGGTTACCCCTATCAAAGGTTTTATGTGCTGGGTGAGTTGGATCTTTTGCCACTCTTGCCCAGTAGCTGAATCTCAGTTCTTTTCTCCTTAGCTCCAGGGGTATAATGCCTAGTGCTACTTCTAGTGCCTCTGCTGATGTTCCCTTTGAGGCACCTGCTATTATTGACAGTGCCTGGTTTTGGACTGTGTCTAGTTTTTTCTTATTGCTTGGGGCGGCTGATGCATAGACAATACTGGCATAGTCAAGTTTGCCCCTAATAAATGATTTATAGAAGGTTAACATGGTCTTATTGCAGGCGCCCCAACCACTTCCTTTCATATATCTTAGCATGTTAATAAGTCCCCTACTGCTTTGCACTAATAGGTCTATATGTTTGTTCCAGTTTAGTTGCTGGTCTAATACCATACCAAGAAATCTAGTTGATTTTGCTGTGCATACTTTTTGCTCATTAATGCTTATGTCAATTATATTGTTTTTAATTACACGCCCTCTACTGAAGATCATTCCTATGGTTTTTTTAACGTTTAGATTAAATCCCCACTTGTTCATCCAGTCAGATACTTTATCCATTTGCCTTTGTACTGTTTTATAGAGGAATGGGAGATTTCTTCCCGTTCTCCATATCGCAGCGTCATCTGCAAACTGGGATAAGTTGTTTTTTAAGTCTTTAAACTCGTCACCTAGGTCATTGACCATAATCGTAAAGATAGATGGTGATATTACTGATCCCTGGGGAATTCCATTCTGTTGCTCATACACCTCAGATCTATCATTGTTTATTTGTACCGTGAAGTATCTATCCTGCAGGAAGTTTTCTAGATAATTGTAGGTTCTGCCTACTATACCTAATTTCCTGATTTTGTGTAGTGCACCCTCCCTCCAACACTCATCATATGCTCTTGCTACATCAAGGAATATTGCTACTGTCTTTTCATTCCTTTTGAAGCCTGTTTTAACATCATGTTCCAGCCTCAACAGTTGCTCTATTGTACTATGTTGGCTTCTAAAGCCTGCTTGGGTTGGACTGTACAAATTATGCTTTTCTAGATGAAATTTTAGTCTGCTGTTGACTATTGTTTCTAGAATTTTTCCTAGATGCGATGTTAACGATATTGGCCTGTATGAGCTGACATCATGTGTTTCCTTATCTGGCTTTAGTATGGGGATGACTACTGCTGTCTTCCATGAACACGGTATTTTTTCCCGTGTGCCAGATTTTGTTGTAGAGGGATGCAATCACTCTTAGAGTTGTATTTGGTACCTTTTTGAGGATTTCATAGCTCAGAATGTCTTCCCCAGAGGTAGTATTGGTTTTTCCTGCTAAAGCTCTTTCTATTTCATCTACTGTAATATCTGCATTTAAATAATTAGCATCCTGTGTGGTGTCCATATTTTCTCCTTTTAATTTTTCTAGCAGTGTCTTCCGCCTATTTATTTCTGCCTTATCTAGACTGTCTATTGAACTAACCTGGTAGAAGTATTTAGCTAGTATGTTGGCTTTTTCTCTATCTGTTTCAGCTCTCTCTGGTATTTTAATTGTTGGGATTTTAAATTTCTTGTGGTTTCCTCCTTTAATTGCTTTTAGTTTTCTCCAAACTGTAGTTACTTGTGACCTATGGTTTAGTGTTTGACAAAATGTTCTCCAACTCTTTTCTTTAGCTCTGAATATTATTTTATTTGTTTCATTTCTTACTTTTTTATAGTTTGTGTAATTCTCTTCAGTTTTGGTTTTTCTATACTTTGTAAGGGCCCTCTCCCTCAATTTCAGTTGTTCTGAACATCTGTCTGTCCACCATGGTACTGGATTTTTATCTTTGTTTCTTTTCCTATTTTTACCTTTTTGTGTTGGTTTTAAGTGCTCAGGCATATTCCTGTTTGGTATATATTTTATAGCTATTTTTAAAATCTCATTTGTTAGTTTTTCTGCAAATATATCTATACTGTTAGATTCAATTTGTTCTATGCTTAGTTTACTTAGCTCCAATTGGAAGGACTCCCAATTTGCCTTTTTTAGGTTGAATGTAGGTTTCGAGCTTTTTGGATTAGTTCTATATTTGTCGTTTAGGTTTATTTCTATGGGTAAGTGGTCTGAGCTGGAGTCATTCAGTACTTCCCATTTAGCAGAGGCTAGGTTTGGTGTTATAATACTTATGTCTATTGCTGTATCTCCTCCACTGTTGCATGGGTTAACCCATGTCACTGAGCCATCATTTAGTATGATTAGCTCAGCACTTTCAATGTAGTCCAACAGTCTTTTTCCTGCTGGATCATTACTGTTGTTACCCCATGCCTCATGGTGTGCATTAAAGTCACCTACCAATAATGTTCTTTGGTCTATTTGTGTGTTAATAATGGCAATATCCCTATCGGTTATATTACCCTTGGGACTATAAATGTTTATTATTTTTAAGTTATCTGGCTCACTGTCTACTGTTACACTTATTCCTTCAATATTTTCTGTGTTGAATTGTTCCCATTTTACTATTTTGTAGTCTTCATGTATTAAAAAGGCCACGCCCCCTCCTCTTCCCTCGGGTCTATCATTTCTAAGTGTTATATACCCTTGGTAGTTCAGTTTTTGTTTGGGGTTCAGGAGGGTTTCTTGTATTGCAAAGATGGGTTTTGCCTCCTTATACTGTCCCATAAGAGACATCATGTTCTTCCTGGCACCCCTACAGTTCCACTGCACTACTTTGTTAGCTCTAGAGTCTGTGGTCCCCATTTAGTATGGTTAGCTTAGTTATGTTATTGTTTTTATTAGGTTCTTTGATAAGGGATCTACTTTTTTTGGTTTTGCTCACTATCTCTCATGTTCTCTACAAACTCATCATTCCAAGTAACCATTTTACTCCGAACTCTTTCTGCGAGGTATGGTAGGTGTAGTTCCACTGTTTCCTTAAATTTTTCTTCCATATTTTCTATAAGCCTAGCTCTTTCTCTCTCTATTTTTTTTAGGATTTCTTCATTAGCTTCTTTTATCTCTGCTATTTTTTTGAGGTCTCTCTCTATTTCCTTTTGTGCTGTTTTTATTTCTTCTAGTATCTGTCTGGCTTGGATGAGGTTATGTTCTGTCTCTTCTGTGTTGTCATCTTCTTTACTGTTTATGGGTGTTTTAATTTTATCTTCTTTCTGGATTTTTTCCTTTATGTCTTTCACTTCACTGGTTATTTGTTGTATTTGTTTCTTAATGATACTTTCTTGAGAGTTTTGGAGATGGTTGTTGGTTTTCTGTCTTTCTTTTATTTGCCAGAATGGTTTGTTTGTTTCTAGTGATTCTTTTAATATGTGCTTTGTCTCTTGGTAGATTGGGCACCCCTGATACCTGGCACTGTGGTTACCCTGGCAGTTTGCACATCTTCTGTTTTTGTTTTCTCGTTTATAATCGTTATCCTCCTTAGCCATTTTACAGTCTGCGTGTCTGTGTGCTCCCGCACAGAAACTGCACCTAGTCGCTCTTTTACACACATGTTGTGTATGGCTAAAGCCTTGACAGTTTGTGCATTGTATAATGCTAGGTATGAATACCTCTGTCATTTTGGCTCTCTGGTAGAGTTTGACCTGCTTGGGTATTTCTGTGCCTTTTATATTTAGCACTACCACTGTAGTATTCTTTTGTTCTTTGGTTTTTATTCTTTCTACTTTTTCTATCTTTGTTTGTGGGTTTTCTTTCGTTATGTTAGTGTGGATCTCCTCTTCTGTTAGGTTTGAGTCGACCCCTTTGATAACGAATCTTCGGGTCTCCTTGATCAACTCGATCTGTACCTTTATCCCATGTACGAGTTGCACTTCTTTTGGGTTACTCTTTAATTCCTGTAGTAGTGACTTGCCTTTTTCTGTGTTGTTTACCGTGATTGTTACTCCATTTTTGTGTCATTGTATTTTGTCAATATATTTTTTCCCTATTATTGCTTCCAGAATGACCAGGATTTTGTCCTCCGGGAGAGCTCTCAGCGTGGCTTCTGTTCCAGCTGTCTGCGTGATTTTAATTCTGTTGCAGTTGGTGTCCTTGTTTCCACTTATTGCCGTTTTTATTTCTGGGTCTCCTTTCGGTTTTTCCTTTAATGTCTCTCCCCTGTCCTTCTTTCCTGTGCCTCTGACTATAGGGCTTGCGGTCCTGTTCTTTTCTGTCAGGTTTGGAGTTCTATCTTTTCCAGCTGGAATGGTCCTCATTTTTTTCTTCCCCGGACTGCGATCTGGTTGTCATTATTTCTATCTCTTTCTCGTTGCTGGTTTTATTTGATTCTCTGACTTTATTTGATTCAGACCTCACTTTTATTTTTTCCTTGAAGGTTTCAATTTTATCCCCTATTTCTGTATCCCTATCTTTTAGTCCAGGGCTTTTGTTCCTTTCATTTTCTGTCTTTTTCGATGTGACTTCCTTAGTCTGTTTTTCTGTTTTGCTCCACGCTTTTCCTTCCCCTGACTGTGTTCTGGTAAACCGTGGCATTGTGTATTTATGTTTTTAGTTTGCTACAAATACTTTTTAATTTATTTTTATTTTTTTTTATTTTTAATGGGTTATATACCTTTATTCTTTTAAAATTATTGTCTAATTGTCCTATTCTTATTTTATTACCTATCACCGCTGACGTATAATTAGTATTTATCCTCTGTCTAATGCTAAATAATAACGTGTCTAGTCTTGATGGTCTATTTAGCTAAAATGGAATGTAAGTTGAGTGGGACATGATAAACTTGACAGCTTATTTGATCTCACGAACGATTTGGGGATCTGACCGCCAAATCAAGGGAAGAAGCCGCCCCCTGGTCTTCGTATCCGCTCGCTGCTGCCCGTTTCGGCTTTCCCCCGTTCGCTCGGTTTCGATTGACACCTAGACGCGAAATTAGCGGCAAGCAACTGCGTCTCGTATCAGGGACCACTACTGTCTTTGATAACGCCGATAGTCTCCCCTAAAATCCCTCAGTCTGTCTCTTTGATCTCGTGCCGCGTGCTAAATGAGTCCCGGTGGAATGAGTTCTGGCAAACGAAAAGTTACAACAAATGTTCAGGGGTTCTAATGTTATGAAAAGCTAAAAGTCCCTTTAAATCATCCATCATATCAGGGAGAATTCACTTGTCAAACTAGACGTACGTCACAATCGTCCCCACTTTTAGACATGAAACCATTTTTCATGTTTCATTTTTTGGCAATGGAGGTGACCTGATTGGTGATTTTAGGATGAGTGGTATCTTCAGTTTGCTCTTCTTCCTCGGTAGACCAGTTTCTACTCAGGAAATCAGCCCCGACATTCTGTCTTCCCGGAATATATTCCACTTTGAAAGAAAAAACGCTTAAAAGAAGCGCCCAACGCATGATCCTTGCGTTAAATTCTTTATTGGCACCAAGAAATGCTAACGGAGCGTGGTCTGTTTGCACCGTGAAAGATGTACCATAAAGAAACTCATGATGGCGTCTGATACCGTCAATCAGAGCTAGACATTCCCTTTCAACTACGCTGTAGTTCCGTTCCGCTTTATTTAATTTCCGACTGCCATAGGCAACTGGAAATAGCATGTTCAGGTCACTGTCATCGGCTTGAAGCAGTGTTGACCCGATGCCCTGACCTGACGCGTCGACTCTCAGTACAAAAGGTTTCTTGAGGTCAGGCAACCTCAAAATGAGGTATGCAGACAACTGTCCTTTCAAAGTGCTATACGCGTGTTCGCACTTTTGATCCCATATGACCTTATCAGGACAACCTTTCTTTGTGAGGTCAGTCAGAGGTGCCGTCAGTCCGTTGAAGTTCTGGATGTACTTCTGATAGTATGCACATAGCGATATGAAGGAACGTACGTCTTTCTTCGTTCGGGGTCTTTTTGCTGCCACTATTTTCTCCACGTTCTTCTTAATATGCCAACTGCATCCGTGAGAAATAGTGTGCCCCAGGAAGTCTAACTGTTCAAACCCGATGAGACATTTGCTAGGTTTGGCTGTGAGACCCGTTTCCTGTAGTCTCCTGAGGAGCATAGCAACCGTAGCAATATGTTCTTCATAGGTTTCCGATGCAATTAAGATGTCATCCATGAAATTATGGATATGGGGACTTTGCAAGGGTTGTAGAAGCTTCCTCATCATCCTGGTGAACACTCCTGGTGCATTATGCAAACCGAACGGCATCACGTTAAATGTGTAATGTCCTTCACTAGTGCTGAAAGCTAACAAAGGTTTAATTTCCTCCTTGACTGGTATTTGATAATAACCTTTGCTGAGGTCAATCTTGGAGAAGATCTTTGCTTTGCTGAGCTTGGTGAACAACTCAGAAACAGTTTGGAGAGGTTCGGGCTGGAATTCCGTTACCGCGTTTAGCAACCTGTAATCAATGCACAGCCGAACTTCCTTATTGGGCTTCTGCAACAGCACTACACTCGAGCTGTAAGGAGATGTAGACTCACTGATAATTCCTGCCTGACGCAGCTTGTCTATTTCTCCGCGAAGTGCATCAGCTTTAGCGTACGGGATGGGGTAAACTCTGGTTTGAACAGGGGTCTCGTTTGTTAATTTCATATCAAATTCAATGAGATTTGTTCGACCAGGTACATCCGTTAAGACTGCACTGTACTGTTTTAGTAGAGCCCTGGTTTCTGTTTGTTGTTCTGGTGAGAGATTGTTGCCGAACTTGACATCTTTAAAGGATTCTGTGGGTTGCAGTGGATACTCCATGCAACCATCATCATCTTCCTCGTCTTCCGTTGCTATGGCGACAGCCAGGAGATGCTCGGAGGATGGCGCCGGTCTTTCCAAATATTTCTTTAGCAGATTTATGTGGAAGACCTTCTCCTTTCCTTTGATGGAGATCTTGTAGTTGGTACGTGAGATCTTTTTAAGGACGGTAAACGGTCCTTGCCATCCGATGCGAAGTTTATTGCTTCCGGTTGGAAGTAGCAATAGGACTTTCTCCCCTGGTTGTAGTTCTCTCTCTTTTGCAGCTTTGTTGTATCTTTTAGTAATTTTAGCGCGGGCTTTCTTAAGGTTGGTAGTAGCTAGATCCCATCCTAGCTTTAGCCTTTCCTTAAGCTCAGATACGTACTTGCTTGCAGAGACGACTGTCTCGTCAGCCTTCTGGTCAGTCAGGGACCGAAGTAAGGCTTCTAGTGGCCCCTTAATAGGTCTGCCAAATAAAAGTGTAGCTGGCGCAAAACCCGTAGACGCTTGGGGTACCTCTCGGTAGGCGAATAAGGCAGCCGATATATATTGGTCCCAGTCTTCCGGTTAATCCTGACCCAGCTTACGTAGCATCATGGTGAGGGTACCGTTAAAACGTTCCACGAGCCCATTTCCGGCCGGATGGTAGGGACTTGTGTGGATATGTTTGGCCCTCAAGATCTTAAAGATCTCCTCCATTAACAGGCTACGGAATTGGGATCCATTGTCCGTCAAAACTTGTTGATGGAATCCCAACCGTGTAAAAATTTGCACAAGGGCTTCTGCGACATGCTTGGAATTAGTGCATGGTAGCGGTACGGCTTCGGCCCACATAGTGCAAGTGTCAACTAAGGTCAGGATGAACCTGTTCCTTCTTTTGGTCTTTTCCAGAGGACCAATAATGTCGACAGCAACCCGTTCAAATGGAGTCCCTACTATTGGCATTTGCCCCATAGGTACTGGGGGTGTCAAGTGCTTGGGTGCTACCCGTTGGCACTGGGCGCAGGATTTCACATACCTGACAATGTCAGAGTTCATTCCTGGCCACCAATAGTGGTTTTTTATTCGCTGAATAGTGGCGTTTTGTCCCATATGTCCGCTAAAGGGAAGAGAGTGTCCCATTTCTAAGATCTGGTTTCTGTACTGCGTCGGTACTAGGAGCTGGTTATTCCCCGTGTCCGGGTTGCCCGTTCTACGATACAATACACCATCCTTAGAAAAGATGTCTCCGTTGTGTCTGGGGTCCTTAGCCATGGGCAGTTTTTTTAAGCAGGGCGCCAGATTTGGGTCCTTTTGTTGCGCCTCCTTCAGTTCATTTGGCAACAAGTTTGGCGCACGCTCCCTCTCCTTCTTGGCTTGCCCTCTTGTGGTTACCGCGGCCACAATCGGCTCCTTAGGTCTCCCAATGAACACGTATCTACATCCCAGGATAACTGGGTAGATCGGATCATCCATTATGACCGCTTTAATAACTCCTCTGACAAAGTCAGAGTGTATTTCTACCAGTGCGATAGGAAGCGTCCTGGGTGCGTCACTCCTGAAAACTCCCCTAAGTTTGACGGTTTCCTCTGTCTCCTGACCGGGTTTGACTAGGTGCCTAGCGACAATACAATCAAAACTTAATCCAGTGTCAAAAAGACAAGTAGTAGAGGTACCGTTCAAAATTACAGTTCCTCGAGTTGAGGGTCGGTCCCCCTCAGGTTGAGAATCACTGACATTGACTCTACCTTTCGAGGCTGTATGCAAACATCCAATGCGGTTTGCACCGGTTTGTTTGCCCTGATCAGACGTTCCTGGTGTAGGGGTCTTCCCTTTTCCTTGACCTTGGTGGCCGCGCTGCCACGTAGGCTCGTTGGGTTGATCAGAATTGTTGTTGGGGGGGTATCGGGTTTTGTAGAATTTCGATTTTTCCTGGGGAGGTTTCTGGGTATTGTTATCTCGTTGGTTATAATGTTGAGAGGAAGTGGAAGAATAGGATGCCTGCTCTAGATTCTGTTTTCGAGATGGCTCATCTGTGGGTTTACGTTTAGTGCTGGGAAGTTCGGCCATTGCATTGCTATAGCGTTCGGCTTTATTGAGTATGTCTTCAAGCCTGACTGCCCCCTGTTCAGCCAAAAATCTACGAGTTTCATTCGACAAAGTGGATTTTATCTGCTCCACAAGAACAAGTTCGAGGAGTCCCTCATATGAAAGAGGTAGGTCAGATAATTCAATGCACTTTGTCAGATAACCCGTGAGACGTGAAGAGAACTGGGGAAATGTTTCCGTGCTCTCTTTTCGGCTGTTTCTGAACAACTGCAGAAACTTTCGGGCAGTCATCTCAAACTGCTGTAGTAAGGCCTTCTTCAACAGGTCATAATCATGTTGATTCGGTCCCAGCTTTGTGTACACGTCATAAGCATTGCCTTTCAGTGACGTTGAAAGTTTGAGCGCCCAGCGGGTACTCTCTAACCCATAAAGATTCGCGAGTCTCTCGAATTTTTCTAGGTAGCTGTCAATTTTTTCGTTAGGGCTAGGAAAAGATTCTAAAGAAAACGACATAGCAGTTAATTGGGCAGACTGAGTGCTGGAAAGATCCATTGTTTGAGACTGGGGCGAAGACGGCTCTCCATTATTTGAAGTAGAGGCACTCCGACTCTCTAAAGCCTTGAGCGCTAATTCATGCTGTCTTTCCTTGTCTCTCTCTTCGCGTTGTCTCTCTTCTCTCTTTCCCTGCGGGCGTCCATCTCTGTCTCAATTTTCTTCTGCTCCAATTGACGATCGTCCGCTTCTTTCTTCCTAGCTTCTGCCCTCTCTTCCTCCGCGTCATACCTTTGAAGTTCCTGGTTGATAAACAGATTCGCAGCTTCTGTGTCTAGTCCTGAGTCCTTGGCCTCTTGCCTCAAAAGGGATCTTATCCTAATTCTCTCTGCCATTGTCAAAGAACTGGATGCTTCTAAGACTAGAGAATAGTAAGATGGAACAAGAAGGGGAAAAACTCAAAGCCGCTACGAAAAAAACCAAAGTAAAAAAAAATTACTTGAGTTACCTCCTACCTGTACTGTGCAAACTTATCGCTGCTATTATCTGGCAATTAAGGCTCTAAACGCAAGCGACTATGCCACTAAATGGTAAGTTACACTGGAAAAGAATCTACTTTTACTAACAGTAGAGAAAAATTTAAATTAAAACAAATTAAAAGGAAAAAAAAAAAAATTTTTTTTTTTTCCCTAAATTTTAAATCTCTGACAACAAACTCCGTCCCTAAAGTCAATTATTGAGATGAGACGTTGTTAACTTAATTTTTAAAAATCAGAACAATCCGTCTTTAGCTAAGCTCAACTCTTTTTAACTTCAAAAACCTTAGTGACTGTAAAACAATCACGCAATCCCAGCAACTCTTATAAAGAAAGAAATTGAATTATCTCCGCCAGAGGATAATTAAAATAGCAAATATTTTTGTTTATCTGTACTTTCTACTGCTGTGGAGAGAAAACAACCTGTAAATATGCTGTGTGGACAACCCAAATACTTAAAGAACGTTTGTCTAGGGGTGTAATTATTTATTTATTTCCCTAATTCACAAGACAAATCATTCACACTCTACCTAGTTAGACCCAGACTAAATCAGACTCAAAATATCTTTAACCCGGCTATACGATTGCCTCAAATGTAGCTCAAGATCCCAGAACCAGCCCACAAATATGTGTGCATCAAATGTATCTCAAAATAATCCCGGCGAGCCAGCCAAATATTGTCGTAAATTTATTTTGAGAGAAAAGAGTCGTAGAAATAGTAGTCCGGTTTAGAGTGGAAAATGATGATGGAAAGCTCAGTGATAGAAAATGTAGATATTAAATAGTTGCTTCACAGCGTGCTGGAGGAGAGTAAAGACAGACTTATTTACGACAAATCGCTTCTCTCAATCTTCTCTTCCGCTCTCCTGGTCAAACAATTATTTGCCAGTTTTCCAGACTCGCATCTGCGCGCACACCGATTTGGTGTTTTTCACACACACAGACGATGTAGATACAAACTTCCCTTTACTAAGCAAAGAAAAAAAAAAGGGGGGGGGATGAAACAGAGTTAACAAATTATCCCACTAAAGGAACAATGCCGGGTATACAGAAAACGTATTACCCGGTAGGCAAGTTAACAAATGGTTTGTTGCAAAAAAATTAAATCTCCTGTCATTCATACACACTGTGCGGATCCACACTCATATACACCACACACTTACCGAGTTGCAGCATCAGACAATCCCTTAGAATGATAAACACAATAATTAACTCTTGACGTATGACAACTGTCTAGTCCTTCTATGTCCCGCCCCAGATAATGCGAGGATTCACTGAGAGCAAATATTCCCGCTTATCGCCGGACTTGAAGTTCTAAGAGTTCTTGTGTTTTATTATAAAGAAACGAGTCTATGGGATGGCACTGACGCAGTTCGACATAGGGGTGAAAAATGAGGTGATGGTATAATCCTTCACTGCGTGATGATAGTCACTGACCGGGAAAGTTTTTTTAATCCAGTGAGGAAAAACTCTGCTCGGTCACAGTCAGGTAAATCGGTAATCTCTCACAATAGAGCAGTATATAAACTATCGCTACTGGCACTGTTCATCTTCCAGTTTATCTTACAGATTTAATTTGATGATAATAATCAAATGATCTTGGGTAGGCTTTCTTTCATGTAATTATGTTAGCTAGGCCGTACCGGACCACCACAAGATTTACTTTAAAAAAATGTCTCATCAAACTGTCTGGAAGTTTAAGAACCGAGTATGGAAACTCTGAAAGATTTCGTTATTGCTGGGATTGCAAAAGGTGATCAATCTAGAGAAAAAGATAGAAAACCCATAACAACATAATCATACTTTAAAACAAATAATCTTCTAAGCGCGCGATAAATTTCCCGTTAAGCCTATTATACACTCGAGTATTTAATTATGTATTTAATAAACACTGCGCGAGTTCTAGTGGTTAAATCACACATCTATAAATATAGGACTTAACTAAATTTATTAATTATAAATTCCTTCGCGACTTTAAAAGTTAATTTAAGCATCTATTATCTTTTGAAATAATATAATAGATAGATCATTATATTTACAACTGGAACTATTGAGACGGTTTAATTTAATAGGTTTAAATTAACACAAAATCCAATGAAATATAATGAATGAACTAGACCACTGATCACTTTACACAATATATATATTACCGCTTTGCACAGAAATAGAATTCACTGCAAATAAAATGAAAATCCATGGGATAATCTAGCAAGATTTCAAATATCGCTAGTGCTACTATCAAGTTCTGGCCAGCGAATGATAACGTGTCTAGTCTTGATGGTCTATTTAGCTAAAATGGAATGTAAGTTGAGTGGGACATGATAAACTTGACAGCTTATTTGATCTCACGAACGATTTGGGGATCTGACCGCCAAATCAAGGGAAGAAGCTGCCCCCTGGTCTTCGTATCCGCTCGCTGCTGCCCGTTTCGGCTTTCCCCCGTTCGCTCGGTTTCGATTGACACCTAGACGCGAAATTAGCGGCAAGCAACTGCGTCTCGTATCAGGGACCACTACTGTCTTTGATAACGCCGATAGTCTCCCCTGAAATCCCTCAGTCTGTCTCTTTGATCTCGTGCCGCGTGCTAAATGAGTCCCGGTGGAATGAGTTCTGGCAAACGAAAAGTTACAACAAATGTTCAGGGGTTCTAATGTTATGAAAAGCTAAAAATCCCTTTAAATCATCCATCATATCAGGGAGAATTCACTTGTCAAACTAGACGTACGTCACACCTAGAACTGTGAAGTTACCTAGAACTGTGAAGTTACCTAGAACTGTGAAGTTAACTACCTATCTGCCCTGTGCAATCCCTTACCTCTAGTTCACCATTTCTCTCCGCGACTTTCTGTCAACTCCTCAAAACAACCATCTCGCCTCAATATATATATGTGTGTGTGTGTGCGCGCGCACACTAATTTGTTGATCTATTGAAACATCACCAAAACGGAAAGTTTGGCATCTACTCTGGTACATCAAGAGTTTCTGTAACCCTAACTCGTGTCCCCAAGTAGAACAGTCCCAACTAAGATGGTTTGGCCATGTTTGCAGAATGGGAGAAGGTCGGCTGCCCCGACAGGTATGGGAGGCTAAGAGCCAGGGATCCAGACTTCCGGGACGACCTAGAGTCCGCTGGGAGGACAACATTAGACAATCTCTGAAGGACCAAGGACTAGAATGGAGCCAGGCCAGGAGGAAGATAGCCGAAACGAAAGTATGGCGCTCTCTTTCATACCTCTACACCTCACAATAGAAGAGGAACGACTAAGTAAGTAAGTCAGTCAGTAAGTCAGTCAGTCAGTGAGTGAGTAAGTAAGTCAGTCAGTCAGTAAGTCAGTCAGTCAGTAAGTAAGTAAGTCAGTCAGTAAGTCAGTAAGTAAGTAAGTCAGTAAGTAAGCAAGTAAGTCAGTCAGTCAGTAAGTAAGTAAGTCAGCCAGTCAGTCAGTCAGTAAGTCAGTCAGTAAGTCAGTAAGTAAGTAAGTCAGTAAGTAGGTCAGTCAGTCAGTCAGTAAGTAAGTAAGTAAGTAAGTCAGTAAGTAAGTAAGTCAGTAAGTAAGTAAGTAAATAAGGTTTTGTCAACTCTTCCAAACAACCATCTCGCCACAATATATATGTGTGTGTGTGTGTGTGTGTGTGTGTGTGTGCGTGCGTGCGTGTGCGCACACACTAATTTGTTGATTTATAGAAACATCGCCAGAACGGAAAATTTGGCATGTACTCTGGTACCCTTGTAAAACCTAAAAATTATCTGAGACATCTAGAGTTAATGTAACCCTAACTCGGGCCAGAAATGTAAACTAGAGAGACACACTATTCTTCTCCCACCACACATAACGACTGTGTTTGTTTGTTGACAAAAATTAATTATTAATCGCACCTCGCACATGAGCAATCTTTCCGTCCCTCTGATCCTAGCGATTATTAATGTAAAATGTATTTAATTACTGTCTCACGTGGGCTATTGTTTTCTGCTACCACACAAATGAGTCTCAATTTAGTGCTGATAATATCCTATGTGCCCAATGGGCTGATCACCCGTTGGCTTGTCACACCGATTACGGAAACAACGGCAGATGGATCTATTTGTTGTTGCCCTAAAGACGCCGCTAGGCGTGATGGGAAACTACAACAGAGAAAATCAATCTGCTGTTGCCCTTAAGACGCCACAAGGCGTGATGGCCTCTGACTGCTTGGTCGGTCTTTGGCTAAGGACGGAAGAAGAAGAAGAAGGAATATCCTATGTGAGCACGTTCTTTTGCGTCATCATAGCCCATGATCAAGCAGAATTACTGAAAGACCTCCTCCCCAGGTGGAAACAATCATACAAACGCGCGTGGAATTCAAAGAGAATTGTTAATACCTGCATTTATTAGAGGGATAATACAACACAGTTTTAGGGGTATGTGATTAAGACTAAATTATTGATAAGGATGCGGTGTGATACCGTTTAAATAAAGCTATAGACGGTCTTTTAATATTTAATTAAAGTATATCGTTTTGGTTTATTTGTATTGTTTTGCTTTGTGTTTCAATTTTTATTTATTTAATTTTTAAAACAATTTTTTTTTGGCATGTAAAATTCGAGGGTTATTTTCTCCACATCTAACGCAAAATAAAATAAAAATAAAAATAAGGCAATCACTTAATGCAGCGTTTTTCAAACCGTTTTCTGCGGAACACTATTGAAAGGTGTTACTATTGAAAGGTGTTACTATTGAAAGGTGTTACGCGAAGAAAAAAATGTAGAAACGGTTGCTAACAACTTATTTTCAAACATTATTTTTAAAATGGATACGGAATACATTTGCAATTTCAGCCAAACTAGCATGCATATCAGCTCGTGATTATGAGAGTCTGATTGATTTGACTTCAGACTCAGCAATAAAACAAATATTTAGTGAACTTTCCCTAAATGATTTTTGGAGAGTGTTGTGCAAGAATGTCCCAACATTTAAAAACGGGCAATTCGTTTGCTTCTTCAATTTGCCACTACATACCTGTGTGAAACAGACTTTTCTTATTATGCAGCTACGAAAACAAAATGTAGGAACAGACCTGACGCTGCCACAGACATAAGAATTTAACTTTCAAACATTGTACCAAATGTTAAGCATATATGTGATGGTAAAAAACAAAATGTAGGAACAGACCTGACGCTGCCACAGACATAAGAATTTAACTTTCAAACATTGTACCAAATGTTAAGCATATATGTGATGGTAAAAAACAAAACAAACATTCTTCTCACTAATGTCAAATGTACAATTACGTGTGCATGTACTTTACTTTTATAGTAATACAAAATAAACATAATTAAACTACTGATGGTTCTAATTATTATTTTAACTGTATTAATTACCTTCTTTGTTTAAACAGCTTAATTTTAATTAATCGTAAAATATAATATAAACTTTGAAAATGCTACCTTAAATCCAATTTTTAGGATCACTTTTCCGTCAATTCATTTCAAATGAAAAAGTGTTTCATGAACAAAAAAGTTTGAAAAACGCTAAATTAATGTTTTAAATTTGAGTCGGTTCTCATGTGCATCTGCCATCTGTGCATCGAATGTTGGCTGCAATAGATCTCTAACTTTCTCTGTCTATGTCTTGATGGTACATTCTGATCGGCTATTTCCTGCCCATCTCTTATTGTTATCTAACCACTTATAGAGCTATCTTTCTCTTGCTTGCTTCCTATTAATATCTTCCTTGCATTATGGTTTATCAACGTGTTGTGTCTCTTTATGTGTCACAAATATTGTATCTGTTAATTGTTACTTTTCTTCTTCTTTGATCCTTAGCCGCCGACCGTCAAAGCAGTCAGTGGCCATCACGCCTAGTGGCGTCTTGTAGGGCAACAACAAATTGATTCCACTTTGCTCGGTCAGTGGCCATCCTTCGTACAGTTCGTACAGTGCCCCAACTCTGGTTCATTCTTTGCATCTCAGCCTCCACAGTCCTCCGCCAAGTTGTTTTTGGTCTGCCTCTCTTTCGTTTTCCTTCCGGGGTCCATAGCATAGCTGTTCTTGTGATGGCATCGGGGTCTCTTCTGAGGACATGGCCAACCCAGCTCAAGCGTCTGCCAGCTATGATGATGTGCATGTCCTCTTGCTTGCTCCGAGTAAGCAGATCTTGGTTGGTGACGGTATTCGGCCAAAAGATTCGGTGAATCTTTCTTAAGCATGTTGTGTGAAAAGAGGACAATTTCGACATTTCCTTCTCTGTAACTCTCCAGCATTCCGCACCATAGAGAAGCACAGAAAGCACACAGCTCTGATATAATCTTAATTTTGTGCTTGTGCTGTATTGAGGGGACTTCCAGATGTTGTTTAGGCTAAAAAAGGCTGTTCTTGCTTTGTTCATTCTGTTGTTGATGTCTTAATTGTTACGGCAGTAATTAATTATCTTTTCATTCCTAGCATTACTAGGAATTCTGTATTTGTTTCCAAATATGTCTCAATGGACTTGTAACGGGATCCTTTACCTTTTTTTTTTAACCTGTATTTGTGTATTCTTTCTCAATGAGATGTGCCTCATTTTCCGATATATTCACATTCCAACGGTATCAGTCCTTTTTTCTGCTTGTTCATCGTGCGTGTTTATGTGGACACTTTAAAATACAATTTAAAGAGAGCGGTGCATCTTTCATGTTTCCTGCGGTAAGAATTAAACAAGGCTTTCAGTTCGAGATACAAGTTCTCATAATGAAGGAAATCGAGTGCTCTGAGATAATTTCGTATAATTATCATCTTCATTCTGATTATTATCCTTTATCTTGCAAAGGAGCATAGGCGTTAAACTAGTACTCACTAATCCTTCATGTCATGTGCCATCCTGTCAATGTTTTCCATACCTTCTTTAATCCTTTCATGTCTGTCTCCAATACTCTTCTTCTTCACGTGTGTTCTTTCATGTCTGTCTCCAATACTCTTCTTCTTCAGGTCTGTTCTTTCATGTCTGTCTCCAATACTCTTCTTCACGTCTGTTCTTTCATGTCTGTCTCCAATACTCTTCTTCACGTGTGTTCTTTCATGTCTGTCTCCAATACTCTTCTTCACGTCTGTTCTTTCATGTCTGTCTCCAATACTCTTCTTCACGTGTGTTCTTTCATGTCTGTCTCCAATACTCTTCTTCACGTGTGTTCTTTCATGTCTGTCTCCAATACTCTTCTTCAAGTGTGTTCTTTCATGTCTGTCTCCAATACTCTTCTTCACGTGTGTTCTTTCATGTCTGTCTCCAATACTCTTCTTCTTCAGGTCTGTTCTTTCATGTCTGTCTCCAATACTCTTCTTCTTCACGTGTGTTCTTTCATGTCTGTCTCCAATACTCTTCTTCACGTCTGTTCTTTCCATCTCCCTTTATCTCTCTCAGCTTGGGTATTCAGAACAAGGATTGCCTTGCTATGCTATAAACAGGTTTCATCAAAGCTAGGCCTATGTAACATCATGGTCTTGTTCTCAACACTAGTTGTGGTTGACAGTAAACATTAAAATTTCGCCAAAAATAATTATTTCGATGACCGACTTGTTTTTTTTTCACATCATATTAAAAAACTGCGTGCAAACATAATTTTGTTTTCCTCCAACAACATAACCACACAAGCTTTAATGCCCAACTATAATCTTTTTACTGTTTCTTACACGATCATAAAAACGATACGAATATAAAGATCACATTTTTAATAATTTTTTTTTGGTCTCAAAAGCAACTGTTTGTTTTAAAATGTATAAGTGGCATTATGCGCTCGGTCATAAGAATTAATTTAACTCAAAAGTTTTGTCTTGGTACGTCAAAGAGTGTGCAAACTAGCATTTTATCATGCGACAACATGATTTCGTGTATCTTCCCAGACAAAAAGTATGGGTTAACACTATGAATGTCGCTCAGTGTAGACTTTTACTCCGTCTGGAGTTGGCGATAAGCGAAAAGTCAATGTGGCAAGTTCGCTCCTTCGCTACGCGTCGCCGATAACAAAGGAGAAAATAACCAGGAGAGAGGGGTGTGTGAGAGGTGTGACAAGATGTGATAAGAAAACCTTGAACGATGAAAGCGAAAACAACGAATACTGAAAGAATTACAATGTAAAAGAAATAATGCCGGAGAGTAGTGAAGACCAGAAATAGAGTATATTTGTGTTGAACATTGAAAAAAGCATTCCAGATTGTGAAACAATAGTCTAGTTGTGTGAGTATTTGGGTTTTGCAGTACATCTTCTTTGCTTCTTCAACCAGGAATTTAAAAAAAATGTAAATTGTGGCTTAGTGATACATTTTCTTTGCTATTTGTTTTATTCAATGTCTGTACCTGGGAGTAAACAATCACTAATTTTGATGTTGTGGGTGGGACTGGAAACTCACCATGTAAATCAAATTGCCACAGAAACTACTACAAATGACAGTGCTGTCACAAAGAATGTACTCGAAATCCCCCTTGTTTTCTGCTTCGTCTGCAAATTGTAACGCTTTCACGTTGATAGTAAAAGCTTACTGTATTATTACCCGCCTTCTTCAATGAAACGTGTGCTGTATTTCTTGGAAAAACATTAAGAGGCAGACTGCGTAATGACCTAAATTTTAAATTCCATTCATGTCTTTTTCTACATTACGTTACCAAAACGAACGAACAGATGGACAAAAGGATAGCGAGAAGGGAGAGGCAGAAAGCCGAACATTAAACACGCGTCGCGCGATACACAATTACTACTATCACGCGTGTTAGGCTACAAGCACTAACTTTTTTTTTCAGACGGACAGTGATAAAATACACTACCCTTCCCCAGAGTTAGGTTTTAAAATCATAAAAAACGCTTATTAGGAAAGATAACAATAGATGGGTTTACGGTTGAAAACATAACAGTACCCAGACAGCATATCTTCGAAACAGGAGGTAGAAAATACATATTTTGAACGCAGCCACGTAGCCCTTTTAAATTTGTATTTTTGGGTTCCTTAGGGCTTGCTGACAAATAATATGTAAAACGTTACGCCAATAGTCCAGGAATTAATAAATTATACCCAAAATAAAATAGTGAGGCTGCCTGACAGCATGAAATCATTTCTGCTCATAAAATTTTTTTATAACGTGTTTGAAAAAAACCTTACGTTACATAAATAGCCTACCATGTAAACTCCAAATTGATTGGAGCGCAACAAATGAAAGCCTAACCACGATTGGTCGGGCTATAAATACTATCTTTCGTTGTTAGGGGAAACGGGAAAAGGTAACATTTTTTTCAAACACTTGTCGAAACGTGGCTCATTGGCCAGTCTCGCTGATATACACACTTGGGAGCGTTAGTTCGAGACCACTTGTTTAAATGATCTTGATAAAGCAACAGTGCGTTGAAGCCAGCTCATAATTGTGTTAAATAAAAGCCTGGAACATAGGCAGATGGAAATTTGTGCCAGTTTGTGCCAGAATTCATTGCTAATCAACGTATCTGTGTTTATTCGTATGAATTGTGGTAAGCTTGAACCATTCAATATCTTTTAATGAAAATTGAATGTGAATTGTTGATTTATGCCTGTATATATATGTGTAGTTCAGTGGCAAATGTGAGGTAAAGCCTGTAATGCTCCAGCCTGAACAGAGGGTGTCGGAGGGTAGTAAAACGGCATGGAATGGCCAAACAGTACACTGACACCTGGATGATTGACTAGAAAGAAATAATGCTGGAAGTGCAGAGGCGTAGTAACCATTAAGAAGGGTAATACTGGAATAAAGTATTTCAATGAAGCTGACAGTTGGCCTAATGCTCTGAACTCAATGTTTGTGCTGTGTTGTGATCAATGTAACAGGAGAGTTTAAGTTAGTTATGAAGTAGAAGGTACATCCTTCTTGATTTCAGGGACAGTGGTCTTGATGGTACTGAGCAGCACCTAGTCAGAGCTTTGCTGAATCCAGTGTCGGACAGCATACTCCTTGGTCCTTTTAGCTATCAGTGAGGTGTCTCCAGAGCCCAGAGGAGAATTCGAGCAGAGGAGTCCTTTCCTGCCGCCATCACGCCAGATAAGCTAACTTGGCCAGCTGAGCTCAACATTATGTCCCCTCATCTTGAACTGACTTTTAAAAATTAACATTAAGAGGGGAATTTGCTTGTCTTAAAATCAGGAACTGTGAACATCTCCAATACTGGTCCCTAAAGACAAACTATTGAAGTCATGATGACAAATACCAACAGAGCTTGAACAAAACAAAACCAGTATTACCTCATTTTACTACTACACAACTGACACACATAGAACATTTGTAATAATATATGTCACTACCATATTCATATTAAATACATTCTGTACATAACTTGTAATTTAAATTGATTGTGATTCCTGGTTCCCTTGTAGTTGAATCAGGACACATATTCATTCATGCCAGTAATGAATACATATTGTTATTTGAAAGTTTATCAGTGACTCTTTTAAGATATCTTTGTAGAGTGTTATATGTATGTGAGTGTCACAGTGTTGTCAAGAGTAGTGGATTAAATTAAATTGTTTATCTGTCTGTTGTTGTGACTTACACTTCACCATACTCATACCCTAGACACATAACGTAGCATCACACTATTCCAGAATAATTCTGACTGAGATATATAGATATGTGGTAGCAAGTAAGGTTATCTATAATACACTACTCTTAATAGATATAGATACCTTCACAGCTGATCTCAGTCAGTACACTAAGTTCCCTATAAGTATTTATAACATCCCACTTCACCACATATATTGGGGTCTCGCTCTTGGGATTTTGAATCTTTCCCTATTAAAAATATTGGGGGTAATTCACTTCAGGGAATATAAGAATTAAAAGGTATCCTTGGGTGGAATTAAATAAGGTTGAGCTCACGGTGCCTGTGTTGTCCATTAGAGATTGAATTGTTGGTTAGACATTGTATAAATTTACATAATAGACAATGGCGGACCTGGCCAAATTTCGATCTGCTGCGGTTCAGACTGCAAAAGAGTTAGGATTAGATGGGCAAGTTATGGTTGCCTATGTCACGACGGAATGTGACAAATTTATTGAACGTGAAGAAAGAAGGTTTGAAGCCGAAAGAAAGTTAGAGGCTGACAAGGAAATTAAGAGGTTGCAGATTGAGGCTGAGGCTAAGAAATTGGAAGCAGAAGAAAGAAGATTGACTGCAGAAAGAGAAGACAGGAAATTAGCTGCAGAAAGGGAAGCAGAAGATAAAAGATTACAAAGGGAACATGAGTTACGACTAAGGGAGTTTGAGTTTCAAGGCCATGCTCCTGAAAATGGTGCCAGTCCCTTTGCCTCTGATGCTACGGTTACTCAAGGAGCCTCAACCTCAGCTATGAATTTTCATTTAGATCATTTTGTTGAGAAAGACGATGATATTGAGAGCTACCTAAATAGGTATGAACTATTAGCTACCACGTATGGGTTAGAGAGAGAAAGGTGGAGCTTAAGTTATCTCAGGGACTTCGTGGGGCAGCTTATGAAGTTTTTGCAAAAATGAGCAGAGGTGATCAGGAAAATTATGACATGCTAAAGCAGGCTCTTTTGTTAAGGTATGAAAAGAATGCAGAGTTTTACAGGAAAAAATTTAGGAATGCTAAACTACTGTCAGGTGAAACCTATCACCAGTTCTCTGCACGAATAGAGACATACTTGGAGAAATGGACTTCTCTGGGGAAAACCCAAGATCTTAAGGAAATGGTCCTTATAGAGCAACTAAGAGAGTCCATGGCTCCAGACCTGAGAAAGTTTCTCATGGAACAAGGTGCAGAGAGGCTGGGTGAGTTGCTAAATGTTGCTGAAAGGTATCAAGCAGCTCAAGCAGAGGTAACAGGTAATAAAAAGAAACAGGTGGATAACTTTAGGGCACCACAGAACTTTATTAAATTTGATCCTAGGGATCAAAATAAAGGTAAGCACCAATTTGATAGGCCACGGTATGACAATAAAAATAAATTCCCACAATTCGATGAAAGGAAATATGATGAAAGAAAATCTTTCAACCAAGGAAAAAGGTGGTGTAAGAATTGTCAGATGGACAATCATGACACTGACCGTTGCAGAAGGAAACCTGTGTATATGGCAACCCTTCAGGTCAGGTCGACCTCAAGACAGGAGGAGGATATTATGTTAGATACCACTCCAGAAGAGATGAGGAAGGCACAGGCTGGGGATAAAACACTCAAGCCTTGTTTCAGAAAATTGTCAACTTGTCATACAACTCCAGGCAAGGGAGATTTTTACATGAAAAACAAGTTGATGTATAGGAAGACTGGAGCTAGATCCAATGGTCACGGACAGCTGGTTCTTCCAAAAAGATACAGGACAGACTTAATAAGGAGTCTACATGTGAAACCAGATGGGGACCATGAGAAAATAGGTACCATCATTCAAAAGGTGGCTCACAATTATTATTGGCCCAAAGCAAGATGGGACATTGAAAATTTTGTAGAAAGGTGTAGCATAGCACATGAGGGAACACCCACAAGTGGGAACATGGATCAGGACCTGGACACGCCATGGGGCAAAATCAGGCCTGACAATAAAAGGAAAAAATAAATTTGATAAGGTGGACCAAATGGAATGGGAAGCCCCTTTTCACGGACAAGCTTCACTTAACTGTTTTACAATGGCCACTATGCGGAGAGTGCAAAAGGATGTCTTACCCCAGGATAAGCCGACAATCCCTCAATCGGACTTAAACAAACTGGAGGAAGAGGATGTAGGGAGGAAATCTCTCATCAAGAATTTTAAGAGGGGAGAAAGCCCCAAAAGAAAAATTGGTAGCGGTCGTTTTGTGCATGAAAATTCTGGGAGGAAAAATCATCACTATAAAGCTTCGAGTGGAAGAGACCATACCGGTGCATGGACAAATAGGTCCACACAATTAAAGGTCCATATGTAGCTTTGTTAAGAACGTGGACTGATGAAAAGGCAGAGGAAAACATTACATCTTCATACCAATATGTGAATGAGCTGACCACTCGGTTGAAAAACTGGCTGGAAACTTGCCAATGAAAATTTGAAACAAGCCAGGAAGAAACATGCTGCCTATTATAACAGGAAGGCGAAAGACAGAAATTTGGCTGTGGGAGAGAAAGTACTGCTTCTTTTGCCTGGGAGTCAGAATAAGTTACAAATTGGATGGCAGGGTCCATATACAGTTTTAGAGAAGGTGTCTAGAACAAATTATAAGATAGATAAGAAGGGGAAAGAAAAAATCTATCATGTGAATCTCCTGAAGAAATATTTGGAAAGAGAACATCAGGAAGAGACACACTTGTTGACCTTGTCCATCGCCATGGAGATGAAAAAGGAACCACTTTCATCATTTGAATATCCATTACACCCCTGTGAGACAGCAGCACAGGTGAAAATCAGTACACATTTAACGAAAACTCAGAAAGAGAGAGTGCAACAGGTTCTAAATAATCATGCAGAGGTGTTAACAGACCGACCAGGGCATACAAACCTATTGGAATATGATATGAAACTGATAGACCCACACCTGTCTGTATGAAACCATATTCGATTCCGTTTGCTAAGGAGAAAGCTTTGAAGGAAGAGATAGACTATCTGTTGAAGGAAGGAATTATTTCGCACAGTGAGTCTTCGTATAGTTCCGGTGTTGTACTCTTAAGGAAGCCCTCTGGAGAACATAGACTCTGTATAGATTACAGGAGACTGAATGCTATTACAGAAGGACAGGTGGATCCATTGCCGGATACAAATCAGCTGTTTGCCAGACTAAATAAAGCTAAATATTTCTCAAAAGTGGATCTGAGTAAAGGATACTATCAGATTCCAGTAAAGCCTGAGGTTAGACCATACCTAGCTTTTAGTACCTCAGAAGGACACTATGAGTTTAATAGATTGCCATTTGGATTGAAGAATGCGCCTAGTGTCTTCTCTAGAATGATGAGAAAATTATTGGATCCTCTGAATAATCCCTGTATAACAAATTTTATGGATGATATCCTTATAGCAACAGAAACATTTGAGGAACACATTGACTCTCTGAACATGCTGTTTGATCGACTTAGGGAGGCAAATTTAACAGCCCGACCAACCAAATGTTGCGTTGGATGTAAAGAATTGGAATTTTTGGGACACACAGTTTATCAGGGAAACATGACCCCTGACCCAAAGAATTTAGAGAAACTACAGAAAGCCCCGAGACCACAAACCAAGAAGGACGTGAGATCCTTTGTCTCATTATGTGGTTTCTACCAGAAGTATATCAAGAACTTTAATTCCATATGTGCACCGTTAACTGAATTGACACGTAAAGGACTTCCAGATCGCATTACATGGACACCACAATGTGAAATGACTTACCAAGAATTGAAGGAAAAGCTCACAAGTAAACCCATTTTGAAATTACCTGACTTAAGTCAAGAATTCATAGTAAGGACGGATGCAAGTAATATTGGGTTAGGTGCAACTCTACTACAGAAATCAGATGCATTGGATGGGGAATTAAGCCCAGTGGCATATGCTAGCAGAAAGTTGAATAAAGCTGAAATCAACTACTCAACTAGCGAAAAAGAATGTCTTGCAGTAATATGGGCAATAAAGAAATTCAATATTTATCTATATGGGAAGGCATTTAAGTTGCAAACAGATCACAAACCTTTATCGTTTTTAGCACAGGCTAAGCATGAGAACTCTAGGTTACTCCGATGGTCTTTACTTTTGGCTCCATATAATTTTAGCATCGAGTATATATCTGGAAAAACCAATTTGGGAGCGGATTTTTTAAGCCGCCATCCGTGTGATGAGAATCACCGTAAACCCCAGAAATAATAATAAATTTCTCTATGTGTATATAGAATAAAGGACTGACATATAATGTCTGTTTTAAGAGGGGAGGTGTCATGAAATATTCTAATCCACATATATAAATTATTAGGTAAATATAAAGCCTAATAAATACATATAATAAAGAAAAGAGCAATGGTAAAATGACAGTGCTGTCACAAAGAATGTACTCGAAATCCCCTTGTTTTCTGCTTCGTCTGCAAATTGTAACGCTTTCACGTTGATAGTAAAAGCTTACTGTATTATACCCGCTTTCTTCAATGAAACGTGTGCTGTATTTCTTGGAAAAACATTAAGAGGCAGACTGCGTAATGACCTAAATTTTAAATTCCATTCATGTCTTTTTCTACATTACGTTACCAAAACGAACGAACAGATGGACAAAAGGATAGCGAGAAGGGAGAGGCAGAAAGCCGAACATTAAACACGCGTCGCGCGATACACAATTACTACTATCACGCGTGTTAGGCTACAAGCACTAACTTTTTTTTTCAGACGGACAGTGATAAAATACACTACCCTTTCCCAGAGTTAGGTTTTAAAATCATAAAAAACGCTTATTAGGAAAGATAACAATAGATGGGTTTACGGTTGAAAACATAACAGTACCCAGACAGCATATCTTCGAAACAGGAGGTAGAAAATACATATTTTGAACGCAGCCACGTAGCTCTTTTAAAGTGGGAAAATTGGGTTCCTTAGGGCTTGCTGACAAATAATATGTAAAACGTTACGCCAATAGTCCAGGAATTAATAAATTATACCCAAAATAAAATAGTGAGGCTGCCTGACAGCATGAAATCATTTCTGCTCATAAAATTTTTTATAACGTGTTTGAAAAAAACCTTACGTTACATAAATAGCCTACCATGTAAACTCCAAATTGATTGGAGCGCAACAAATGAAAGCCTAACCACGATTGGTCGAACTATAAATACTATCTTTCGTTGTTAGGGGAAACGGGAAAAGGTAACATTTTTTCAAACACTTGTCGAAACGTGGCTCATTGGCCAGTCTCGCTGATATACACACTTGGGAGCGTTAGTTCGAGACCACTTGTTTAAATGATCTTGATAAAGCAACAGTGCGTTGAAGCCAGCTCATAATTGTGTTAAATAAAAGCCTGGAACATAGGCAGATGGAAATTTGTGCCAGTTTGTGCCAGAATTCATTGCTAATCAACGTATCTGTGTTTATTCGTATGAATTGTGGTAAGCTTGAACCATTCAATATCTTTTAATGAAAATTGAATGTGAATTGTTGATTTATGCCTGTATATATATGTGTAGTTCAGTGGCAAATGTGAGGTAAAGCCTGTAATGCTCCAGCCTGAACAGAGGGTGTCGGAGGGTAGTAAAACGGCATGGAATGGCCAAACAGTACACTGACACCTGGATGATTGACTAGAAAGAAATAATGCTGGAAGTGCAGAGGCGTAGTAACCATTAAGAAGGGTAATACTGGAATAAAGTATTTCAAATGAAGCTGACAGTTGGCCTAATGCTCTGAACTCAATGTTTGTGCTGTGTTGTGATCAATGTAACAAGAGAGTTTAAGTTAGTTATGAAGTAGAAGGTACATCCTTCTTGATTTCAGGGACAGTGGTCTTGATGGTACTGAGCAGCACCTAGTCAGAGCTTTGCTGAATCCAGTGTCGGACAGCATACTCCTTGGTCCTTTTAGCTATCAGTGAGGTGTCTCCAGAGCCCAGAGGAGAATTCGAGCAGAGGAGTCCTTTCCTGCCGCCATCACGCCAGATAAGCTAACTTGGCCAGCTGAGCTCAACATTATGTCCCCTCATCTTGAACTGACTTTTTAAAATTAACATTAAGAGGGGAATTTACTTGTCTTAAAATCAGGAACTGTGAACATCTCCAATACTGGTCCCTAAAGACAAACTATTGAAGTCATGATGACAAATACCAACAGAGCTTGAACAAAACAAAACCAGTATTACCTCATTTTACTACTACACAACTGACACACATAGAACATTTGTAATAATATATGTCACTACAATATTCATATTAAATACATTCTGTACATAACTTGTAATTTAAATTGATTGTGATTCCTGGTTCCCTTGTAGTTGAATCAGGACACATATTCATTCATGCCAGTAATGAATACATATTGTTATTTGAAAGTTTATCAGTGACTCTTTTAAGATATCTTTGTAGAGTGTTATATGTATGTGAGTGTCACAGTGTTGTCAAGAGTAGTGGATTAAATTAAATTGTTTATCTGTCTGTTGTTGTGACTTACACTTCACCATACTCATACCCTAGACACATAACGTAGCATCACACTATTCCAGAATATATAATAATGGTCAATGATCGGACCTAGAACTGTATGTTCCTTGACATTTTCTATTAGCGAGGTTTCAACGTAGATCGGCAGACTGAAGTGATTATTCTACATCGAACGAATAGAGGCTAAAGAGTGACAGGACAATTGATACGAAAAAAATTATCTATTGGAACAGAGCAAAGTTGTAGTCCAACGAGAGCCTGGATAAGAGCTGTGAAAGAGGAAGCCAAAGTAGCCTGGATGTCGTATGCTGGCTTACAAAGATAGCTCACAACAGACATGAGTGGCGAGTAGCAGTTGTATGGTCTGTGTAAAATAAGGAGACAAACAAGTAGATGAATACTGGACAAATTCAGAAAACACAAAAAAACTAGAAAGCACAAAGTAGAATACTGGACACATCCAGAACACGTCAAAAGCCAGTAGACAAACAAGAAGAACACAGGACAAATTCAGAACACAGACAAACAAGAAGAAAAATATAGGACAAATTGAGAACACACAAAAACCCAGAAGACACACAAGAATAGGATAGTTGAACAGCAAAGAAGTTATGTTGATAAACCTGGAGATTATAAACCAGTCAAGTACCCTCAAGATGTGAGAGACGTGAGAATTTTTTTTAAATTAATGAATAAAAAATATCCTGTTCAAGCCCTGATGAGTTAAACTAGGTCATATGACATAATTAACTGTAGATAATACTCAATCGTTGCCGTTGGCTTACTGCCAACATCTTTCTCAAATATTTATTCTATCGCGAACATCAGTTAATTAAAATTTCATTCTGTAAATGTTGTTTTAAGTAATTTAAAAAAAAAATCATAATTATTTCTTTACTTAAATAAATAAACACATACTTTTTATCTTTAAGTGATAAAATTATGTGTGTTTGCTCGTTTATATGTATGTGTGTAAGTATGTGTGAGCTCACGCGCTAAGGGCATCACATTTCCATTTAATATCATATTTTTTCTTTGTAACTTCAGGTTACATGAACATTTTTTGTTTAATTTTTTGAGAATCAATAACTTATTTATATTCGCACCTTTTTTTTCTCCTAGGATTATGTCTGCAGCAAACAGTTGTAAATTTATATTTAATATCATACTTTTTTCTTTGTAACGTCAGGTTACGTGAATATTTTTTGTTTAATCTTTTGAGAATCCATAACTTATTTACGTTCACACCTTTTTTTCTCTCCTATGATTACGTCTGCAGCAAACAGTTGTAACGGCTTGCAGACCGGATGGAAAAAAGAGGTGAACATTCACTTTATGTCTTCAACCAGAGACAATGATCAGCGATGATATTCTGCACACTCTAATAACCATGAGTCCTTTATAACAATATCCTGTCACAGTGATGAACACATAATGAACGAGAGACAAATATTCGCTCCTATGTCTTTAAGCAAGTGTTGCTCCGTGATTCATGGACAGCAGAAAGGGAAATGATCCTGATGTCGTTCAAGGCAACTAACATGAGGTTGTACGTGAGGTTGGCAACCTCATCAAGTAAAAATAATTGCTACAGAAACCACAGCTGCATGAGCGTGTGAATACTTGGCACTGGCTTCATGCAAGGGAACCACCTGCAGTTGTTGGTCCATCAAAAGAAATAGGATGTTGATGATGAGGAGGAGTTATTGCTATAGTAACAGTCAATGTCAACAAAACATTTTGAATTTATGACTTAGCACACTGACACCGTGTGTTACCGGGGCCCGAAAGGGGAGCAAAGAATAGTAACGCGGTACCCTACCATGCAAGTCGTAAAAAGCGACTAAGGAAGGTTAGGCATGGGGCTGGTTACCCCATCCCGTAAAAACTTTTTACCAAAAAACTTCAACAAACATGGATTAGAACGGGAGTGAGACAGGGATGTCTCTTGTCTCCATTTCTTTTCTTACTAGCAATAGATTGGGTTATGAAAACATCGACATTACACAACAGAAAAGGAATCCAGTGGAATCTGACTAAGCAGTTGGATGATCTGGATTAAGCAGATGACTTCGCTCTTCTGTCCCACACCCATAATCAGATGCAAGAGAAAATGGAAATCCTCGATGAGAGGTCACAACAAGTGGGTCTGAAAATACACAGGGAAAAGACAAAGTTTTTGAGAATAAATGCAAGAAAGTATAACAAGGTTGAACTTGAAGAAATACCACTAAAAGATGTAGAATCGTACACATATCTTGGCAGCAATATAGACAAGGTTGGAGGGACAGACAGTGATATCAAAATAAGAATACAAAAAGCAAGAGGAGCTTTCATTGCATTGGGAAACATATGGAGAACTAGAGAAATCAAGTCCAACACGACAATAAGAATCTTCAACTCAAATGTCAAGTAAGTTAAGTCCTATTGTATGGCTCTGAGACATGGAGAACAACAAAAACAACAACCAAAAAGCTACAGACTTTTATAAACGGGTGCTTGCGTAGAATAGAAGGACTGAAATGGTATGACAAATTCACAAATGTGGAATTGATGACAAGAACCAGACAAGTGCCAGTGGAACAAGATATGAGAAGAAGACGCTGGCGATGGATAGGACACACACTGAGGACACCTGTTGAAAGCATTACAAGGGAGTCGTTATTCAGGAATCCACAGGGAAAGAGAGGCAGAGGAAGACCAACAAACACACGGAGAAGAGAACTGGAAACAGAGGTGAACATGATGAGGAAAACATGGAAAGAACTTGAGCGGATGGCACAGGACAGGAAGACTTGGCATGTGTTTGTTGAAGGCCTATGCTCCTTGGGGAGCTAAAGGGTATTGATGATGATGATGATGATGACACTGACAGATTTGAACACGATACTTAATGACGTACCGAAACAAAGACAAGCTATAAAACTCAGTTGCAGCAAGACCCAAGACTTACACGAAAACATACAAACGAAGATACTTACTTAATAAACATGATAACACCCACTCTGGCCATATCGTCCTGTACGATCCTCCAGGTTTCTGTGACTAACTCCTTCTGTCTGTCCGTGAATTCCGGAAGTTCAAGCCTCGGTTCTTCAATTGAAGGACATTTTTGCTCATCACTCCCGCCAATCACAGCAGGACTACTTCCGTTTGTTTGATGTAGATACTTCTTCCGGTTGCTGTTTTTCTCAAAATTACTGAAATTTCTCAGCCTGTCTTTTTTGGACGCCTGGGCTCCCATTTCGTTAAGTCTGAAGCAGACTACAGATTACAGACTATGTGGGATCTATGTCTAAATACTCTGCATTACAAATTGTCTGCTGTGTGGGTTTAATTTGCACGCGGTGTCAAAATACTACACTGCATAACCTTTCTTTTTTATATAATTATAATAATAAACGGAAAGGCAGTTATTATGATCAAAACGTAGACTTTCAAAATACTACTCAAGACAAAAGGTACAATCACTCGCCCAGATTAGTACTTTAACTTTCATCTAGAAATAAATGGAAGCTTCAGATCAGGTGAAAATTATGCTCGATGAACAAAGATTATAGGAGGGTTTTCCAGTGTTCTTTTTCTGTACCTTGGAGGCCAAGGACACAAATGAAGTACATTAAATTTGTTGAATAAATCACAGCGCACCTTCAATCTGCGATGTTGTTTAAATTTGTTGATTTAGCCCTGATGTAACTAGGAACATGTGCTGAAAATAGAAAGATGTTGAATAGAATGTAAAAATTAGGCAGAAAAAAATATAATTTGCAGTCTTGAATCTTAAACTAAAATTATTAAGCATGCACCGTAAGTTTACATTTCCCATAAGTAAATCACACTTTTCCCCATATATTTTTCACAGACCTGAAAAAAAAGTAACGGAAGACTACTGAACTATATATCTGGTTATGCTAGTTGTGTTTTTTTTTCCATACGACTGAAAGATATGGTCCTGATATAATCGACATTGTGTTTAGATATAATAGGGAAAAAAAAAGGACACACGTGTATTAAATAAAAAAGTGCGTGCTGAGAGTGTCTATATTCACTTTCCTACTTAAAAATGCCCCAGCTGTATTTACTGAATGCTGCTTCTCCTATAAGATCTGTGTTTATTATTACTTCTGGCTTTTTTAAACACAACACCATTACGGACTAATTAATATTAGGGTAAGCAGACAGTATGGGTGAGTACTGCGTCAGAGTGTCACTTCGTGGGAGCGTTTATAGCGACACCTGAAACCGAAAAGACACGACAGACCAGCGATAGGCAACTTATGATAGAAACACAGTGAACTCACTTAATATCTATTTTGATTCATAAATTATATGTGATTTCAGGTTTCAGACTTTTGGGAATCAGGAATAACGTGTGGCCTGTAGGTAATTGTTGCCCCCTGCAGTTCCCGGAGGTCTCAGTTGAGATCAAGAAAGATTAGTACCTCATGCATGTCGTACAAGGCAACTATTATGAGGTTGTATTGGGACTGGAAAACAATAATGCAAGAGCATGTGAGTGCTGGGTGCAAGCTTCCTGCAAGGGAACCAACTACATCGGTGGCTACATGCTCCATAAGGAGCGCTATAGAAAATGATGATGATGATTGTGATAAAGTGTTCCTAGCCTTTATCGCTCTGTACCTTTCTCATCACCTTCCTATTTTATTTCTCTCCCGTTTGTGCTCTATCGTTATTACTAAAGTAATTTTTTTTAATCACATATTTTACCTAAGTGTAACTCGGCGCCCACCTTTGCTATTTCACAAACCCTATATTATCTTTTGGAGTCACCACATTACAATGAGACAAAAGATGGCACGCAGGTGAGCGACCCAAGTTTTTTCACTCGAGCCGCAAACAGAGAACGGCTTGGTGGCAAAGGAGCAGATAATTTCTGTATCGGACGGCCAAGCTAAAATCACGGTTTGTCTCGCAACCGAACATTCAGCACGGCGTGAGATCTTTGTTAAGAAAGCCCACCCACTTTTAGCGATTGACGGGCAATGAAACGGCACGCAAACACGCTGAAGTCACATGACAAGAAGGACGACTAGTTACTGGATTAGAGGCAGAGCCATAGGACACATTCAACGACTTTTCGCATATTTGCAAACCCGAAATATAGCGACAAGTGTGCCAGTAGTCGATACGGATTCTCCAAACATCGCGGAGTATAAGTGGAAGAGTTTCCCCGACGTTACCCGGTTTACAGCCTTTTCCAAAGTTTCATTTCTGTGTGGATTTATAACATTCATACCTGTGGAATTTAATCTTATATAGTGTTCTTAAGGAATTTGTGAAGGGATAAGGACATTTGTAAATTTTACAAAAAAAAATTTTTTTTTTTTAATTATTTAAGATTGCTTTTTGCACTTAACTTCATAGCTAAATTTGCGAAAGACGGTTTTTCCATTACTTCTTCTCTTTAATGGTTAATCAAACCAAAGATATGATTGATGCGTGATGCCATATGATGATGGATGGTATCCGCATGTCTGGTTTTGTGTAGTGTGCAGATGTGTTCAGTCAAAACAATGTTCATACAAAAATAACAGGGCAATCCACATAGGACGTCAGTAAACTCACGACGTATAAAGTCAATGATTCTTGAAACAGCCGTTGACGTTTTTCTTCATTATTTATTGTGGACGCCACAGTGACAAAATGGTTACGCGAATATGTAGACACATCAAACAGTCATTATCACAGAAACATTCAATACAGCAATAGACGGTAGACAGCATTACAATGATGAGTCAGATGCATGTTATATTTCATAGTGCTGTAAATGTAGTCAGGTGAAAAACTCCATCCTTTTCTATAACAGCCAGGAGATAACCAGATTTATGAGATCAGTTCACTCTCCTTAATCTGACTTCAGCAAGACAGACACGTCTGCCGAAGTATAAATAATGTCCTCAAAAATATCCTCTAGATAACAAAGGTTTTTCAAACCTAGTTCAGGTAACCAAGTAGCAAGTAATAGTACTTGGGACCTGCATCAACCGATGCAGCACAATACAGCGACATGTGAGCTAGGAAAACATCTCGTGACGACGACTTTCGAAGACAGGCTATGAACCAGAAATCGTTCACGACCAAAAATCGATAGAGTTAATGAAAATGTTAATTTACCTTGCCTTCCGGAAATACACAGAAATATTATGCCTCCCGGCATGTGCAAATACACTAGAGGTATTATCTCGAATAAACGAAATATCCATTAAGAGGACTACACATCCCTGACAGAACAAAAAATAGCGGAGATCCCCTCTTCAACGAGGCATCTCTTTCGCCATTCCAAATCGCTCACTCCACTAGTGGTGGGCGGAAACCGATCGACCAAGAAGCAAGACAAGTCATGCGCAGTCCAGCGCAAAATGACCACAGCTCAAACTTAACTGCATTCGATACCAACGCGAGAAGACAAATGCTTACCGAGAAAAGTGACTATAAATTTCAAGCAGTTGTTGCCCTTGCGTTATAAAATAGATATTGTAATAAAATGATGTTGCGAGAATTTATCACGCAACATATCACCACCTCCTCCCGATAAAAAAAAAAAATGTGGAACATATTTTTATTTTTTTAAATATCAAAGAGCATGCGATAAGCGGCTCAAAACGCACGAATTATGCGCTGATAATTAATTAAATTGCCTAACATGAGGCTAAATATAGAGTGTCTGGTGAGGATATACCTCAACAGAAAAATAAATATGTCTCAAAAAATATTCACATCGGGGAGGTGTCACCAACACACATCACGTTAGCATGTAAACACAATATACGTATGCAAGTTACCATAATCATCATTAAACAGCATACTCTAATATTGTCTTTAAAAATGGATGTACAAATCTGATAGGAAAATTTAAATAGTAACGTCTTTGACATGTAATGACATAAGTACATAGTAAAGTTAAACTACATGACGATCCAGGACATATGCTCTGGTATTCCGAGGGTAAGTACACAATCTAGAACTCGTCATGCTTGATACTAGTAAGGTAAGTCCTCAGCTCAACAATGACATTCTGAGAAAGTACAAGCAATATAATGCTAATTAATAACTAATATGCTTCATAAGGTACAATACATTATTAATAATTGTGGCTGTTTAGTAAACTAACGGCCCTTATATTAACTACTCAGTCCTCCTCTATCATCTTAAAAAACGAACAGAAGAAGATGACAACAAAGCACGATAGTGTGTACATATAGAGTAAGTACAGATGTGCTAATCTATCGTAGAAATATAGGTGTGTTATGACTCTGTAATATATGGAAATATAGGACAGAAGTATTAGTTGGAGTCATGTGGGCATCTAGACAAAATGTCAGCCATCACATTATCCGCACCACGGATAGCTCGTACCGTGAAGTGAAAAGGTTGAAGAGCTATAGCATATCGAGTGGATCTCGAACTCTTCAAATTCTTAGTCTGAATAGCTGTAAGAGCTTTCTGATCAGTCTCTAGAATGAAATGTGCGCCCAGGAGGAATCTTTGTAGTTTTAGAATTGACCAAACCATCGCTAACAACTCACGGTCTAAAACCGAGTAGTTCCTCTCTGCCGCATTTAGTTTTCTAGAAATGTACATAACAGGATGCAGAGTATTTGCATATTCTTGCATCAGTGCTGCTCCAATCCCAGTGGATGAAGCATCACTCCGAAGAACAAAAGTCCTATCAAGAGTAGGTAATCTTAAGAGGGGAGGAGAAGAAAATATATTCTTGATTTGGTCTAGTGAAGATTGGCATTCTTCAGACCAACGGACCAGATTAGGCGAACCTTTCTTCAACAATGTTGATAGAGGTGCCATGATCGAAGATAAATTTGGAATAAATCTCCCATAAAATTGAATTAAACCTAAGAGACTCCTAACTTGTTTCTTTGTTTTAGGAACAGAGATGTTCAGTATTTTGGAAGTATTGTGGTCTTCTGTCTTCAAGAGACCATGACCAACACGATGACCCAGGAAAGAGATTTCACCAAAACCAACAAAAGCTTTAGAAGGTTTTGCTGTCAAATTATTCTCACGTAGAGTGGACAGTAAGTCATATAACCCTAAATAGTGATCTTCCCAGGTATCACTGAAGAGACAGATGTCATCTAAGTATGCGATGACATCCGAACGATGTGACAGAATTCGACGCATCATGCGAACGAAAGTTGCAGGGGCGTTCATGAGACCAAAAGGCATAACATTCCATTGAAATAGACCCCTAGGTGTAGAAAAAGCAGTAAGAGGTTTGGCATGCTCTGCTAAAGGCACTTGCCAATAACCTTTAGACAAGTCAAGTTAGTGAAGAATCTAGAATTAGAAAGTCTAATCAGTAGATCTTCTAACAAAGGCATCGGTTCTGCATCGAACTTTGTGACCTGATTCAATTTGCGATAATCAACGCAAATTCGTATGTTCTTATCCTTCTTCCGGACAATAACCATGGAAGAAGAATATGGTGAAGTCGATGGTTCAATTATATTTAATTGAATCATTTCATCCAATTCCTTTTCCACTTGCGACTGAAAGTGTATAGGAATAGGATACGGCCTAACCCTAATTGGATTATTGTCGGTAAGAATTATGTAATGTTCTATGACATCTGTGTGTCCAGGAATGTCAGTGAGAACATCCTGAAATGTTTGTAACATCGACGAGACTTGTCGATGTTCGTCACCAGAAAGATTAGGAGAAACAGAAACGTTTTTCCAAGATTCCGTGGAATGTAATGGAACCACCGGAAGGGGAAGATTGACATCAGAGAAGGTAGCTTCCTCATCCTGTATGACAGACAGGGATGAATAATGACCGTGAGGTGCAGGAGCATCATCCGTTGCCTGGAAAATAGGCAGCAAATAGTCCGGACGTTCGTGAAATTCCGAAAGCATGTTTATGTGGAAAGTTTTATGCTTTCCATCAATATCGACCACATAGTCAACATCGGAAATCCGAGAGACTATTGCATACGGACCTTTCCATGCAATAAGAAGTCTATTTTCCCTACTGGGGAGAAGGACGAATGCTTTGTCACCTGGACAAAGTTGTCGTAGACATCTATTCTTATTAGCAAACTGTCTTGCCTTCTCTTTAGCAATTTCTGATGAAGCAGTTGCTAGCTTACATGCCTCAATGATCTTTTGTCTAAGAGCAATGACATACTCATATGAGGATTGAGTTTCATCGCTAATATCATCGGCAGTGATGAGATCATGTAATAAAGACATAGGGCCGCGTGGACGCGCGCCAAAGACAAGTTCGAAGGGAGAAAATCCTGTGTGTTCATTAGGGACTTCTCTATAGGCAAAGAGAGCCGCGGGTAAAACCCTGTCCCAATCTTGAGGATGATCTTCAGTTATCTTCGTACCAAGCAAAGTCTTGAGCGTTCTATTCAGACGCTCAACTAACCCATTAGACATAGGATGGTAGATACTACTGAGAGATCGTTCAATATGTAAGGTAGACATTACCTGTGACATAGTGTCAGATATGAGTTGAGTGCCATGGTCTGATAATATTTTCTCTGGGGAACCCCAAGCGAGAAAATATCAACCAAAGAGCATCTGCGATATCTGTAGTAGATATGCTCTTAAGAGGAATAGCCTCTGGCCAACGTGTGCACATATCGACACATGTAAGGATAAACTGATGTCCTCTGGCCGACTTGACCTTAAAAGGGCCAATAATATCTATGGCCATTTTCTGAAACGGCCGAACAGGAATGTCAGCAGCCTGGATAGGCGCAGCATGTCGTGGTCCTCTAGATTTGACCTCCTGACATACCTTGCATGATCGGCAGTAAATACGAATGTCCTTATTGACAAAAGGCCAAAAGAAAGCCGCAAGGACTCTCGACTTCGTACGGGAAAAACCCATATGTCCAGCACATTGCGAGTCATGAGCATGTTGTAATATTTGCACTCTCATGCTCTTGGGAACAAGAATTGGCGAATGTGCCGACGTAGTCGAATCTTGTACCATACGTACAAGTACGGCGTTTCTCATTGCAATCCAAGATTTTCTATTTGTATCCTGATTCGGATCACCTTTCTTCGCAAGAACGAAGAATTTTTTTAAAGAAGGATCTTCTTCTTGCAATTTTATGAAAGAGTCACGAGTGATCACTAAGTGACTATCTTGGCTATCAACTTCATTATCACTATTCAGTGAAGTTTCGGGTGTTTGTAGAGCTTGTGCTCTTGTAACTACTGCATTTGTAGCTTGCATGTTATTATCTTCCCAAGCAGCAATCTGCTGTGGGGTACACTCCCTAACTCCGTGAATACGACCAATAATAAGGTCCGCAATAGGATTAGGTAAGAGACAAGCATGCACATCTCCAGTAAAGAAAGGGTGGCAATGCGAATTACAGCAGTAGGATATTTTTCTAGAGTGCCGCCAAATGTGACACATTTAATAACCCTTCCTGTAGCACAAGATGGATCTACAAGCGATTGTCTAACACCAATAGTGGTGCATCCGGAATCGAAAAGTAGTGAGACCGGAGTATCATTAACAAGACCCTTATGTAGAATTCAAGAACCCCTCCCGTCATGCGCAACAGCAGCAGGAAGAGCGGGAAGTGGGTGACCACAACTCAAAGTAGTTATGGTACCCGGTTCGAATAAAGTACTGCATTGGGGGCATTTGTTTGCTCTCTCAAAGTCAAAAGCAGAACCAGTGACAGCGCCAAAGTTTTTATTATCAACAACATGATTACAGGCTCCCTCAGTTTCCTGTTGTACAGCATTAGCCTGCTGATATCTCTTTTTTTTGTGTTGAGATCTACCCCGACTATTATTACCTCTGAAGTTATCAGAGTTATTATTATCTCTGCAGTTATTATTGTCTCTATTGTAATTGTTATCCTGGTTCGAATTCAAGTTTCCACGATTACTATCATGTTCACATTGATGCGAACATCTATTTGTTTGGTTCTGAGGTCTTCGGCAGGAATAACCTCTATTACCATATCCTCTTTTGAAATGCTTATAATTATTAGGGTGATAGTAACGACCACTATCAGGTTGTCTCCAATTCTTCGAAGAAGAATCACCATGAAATTGGTTTCCATGATTTTGACAGAAATTACCGCTGCTCTTTCTATCAAAATTTTGTTGGAATCTACGAGCAAAGTTTTGACCATACGGAGCTGCCGAAGCAACTGGTAAACCTTCTTTCACCTTAGAGTTACCCATGGTTATGTGTGGGTGTGCAGTTACGTATTGGCAACAGAAATCTTCCATTTCTTTTATTGTTTTAGGTTTACGTTCATGAAGGAAAGCAAGGAAAGACTCATTGACAGACGACATGACTTTGTCTCTAAGTATTAAGTCCATAAGTCCTTCATAAGTTTTTTCCGTCTTAGATAGTTCAACACATCGTGAGAAAGTAATGCGTATTCTTGCAATAAACTCGGAGAATTCAACTCCATTTTCAGGTAACATGTTTTTAAATTGTAGACGATAGCCGTCTTCGTTAAGCTGATATTTCTTTAACAGAGCGGCCCTGACAACCTCATAATTGTTCTTGTCAGGTTCATCCACCATATTTAATATACTTAGAGCTTTACCTGTCAGTATCCCTGATAACTGATAAACATATTTTGCTTTGTCTATGTTATGAGCTGTACATGCTTGTTCAAATCTGTCCAGATAGAACATTATGTCATCACTGGAAGGACTAAATGTTGGTAACTTAATCTTAAAAGTATCATTATTAGCCTTACCAGAAGATGAACCCTTGTTTGAATCATTACCATTACTCATGTTCATCAATTTCAATTTTTTCCAACTCTAAAGCTAAGACCTTTTCTTCATGTTCCATTTTTGCTTTCTCTTTCCTCTCATCAGACTCTCTCTGTAATCTTCTCTCCTCAGCCTGAGCCTCTATTTGAAGTCTTTCAGCTTCTTTCTCAAGTCTTTTATTCTCAGCTTCTTTTTCAAGTCTTTTATTCTCAGCTTCTTTTTCAAGTCTTTTATTCTCAGCTGTAGCTGGAGTTTTTTTTCCTCAGCTTCTGATTCCCTTTTTTGTTTTTCCATTTCCATTTGGAATCTTTTTTCATCCACCTGCATCTGCAGTTTCTTTTGTTCAGCTTCCATATGCAGTTTCTTTTGTTCAGCTTCCATTGCTTTATCATATCGAGCAGTTGCAAATTCTTCTAACTTATCACCAGTCTTCCCAAGCAATTTACCCTGCTCAATAAAGTGCTCAAATGTAGACATGTTGTCTAACATATGCGTCCAAAACCTGAAATAATTAACTAATTTATTTCAAACCTAAGTGTAACAAGTCTTAATTAAGCACTTGTATATTCACATCACCTTATATTATCCCAGTCTCTGTGGGAAACAAGTCTCCAATCAAAGAACTTGTATATGAAATATCACCAATCAATTCTTGATCATAAGTGCACTTCTCATTCAATAGTGCACAACACTATTCATCATTCATTTATCATCAGTGTAGTAGTAACAGTGCATTAGCATAGCCCATTAACTAATTACTATAACTGTAAACAATGACTATGTAAACACATGCAGAATGTAAACATTGAAAATGTAAACAATGCAAACAATGTAAACAATAACAATGTAAACAATAACAAAGATCAGCAACAATACAAAAACGTTCGCAGAAATCAACTAAAAATAAAGCAGAAATTAATGAAATATCACAAAAAATGTGACGATATCTACGATAGAATTAAACAAAATACATGACACCACAGTGTATAAACAAAAATGTTGTATGAAACTAAATTATAGACAAGAGTAGGCTAACAAATACAAACAAAACAAAACAAAACTAAAGAATGCGAAATAATAACGAAAACAATATTAAAACATGTCATCACAGCTAACATAAATAGCAACAGAAGTCGCTTAGCAAATTCCAGTATCGGAAATTTGCAAACCCTACAGAAAACGCTCACAATAGACGACCTCTATGACGTGGCATAATCTAACGGAGACACCACCCAACCGAGAACCCGCTGAAATATAAACATATAAATATACAAATAACATATAAACATATAACATAAAGAATGAGATGATACACAGAAGACTCAGCAGAAGTATAAGGGCACAGTTTACATACAAACAGGCCACTTAACTTATAGGCTTCCAATCGTAGAACAGCAGAAAAAACGGATGTCAATCAACGTCCTAAAGAGCGAAGCTCCAACGATGATGGCACATCTGAACTGCTTCCACTGCTAACACGATGGTACAAGAGCTTCTGACATACTGTGTGTTGAGTTGTTTCGGCACTTGACCTTCTAATCCAAAAGTAAGTTGATGGAAATCGGTACTTGGCCTTCTTCAGAAAACAACCCGTTTCAACCGGCACTTGACCTTCTCAACAACCGACAGCACTGGAACCTTGACAGCAGCAACTTGCTTGACTTGCGTAAAAGATAACAGCAGTCCGAGTTATCCGGCAACATGTAACAACGCCGGGTACTGTCAAATTCTTGTTTCCGTCAAAAAATTGAAATTTTGACTTTTACCGGGCAACGCCGAGTACTTTGAAAATTTTGAAGATGTTGACTGTCTTGAAGAATGTTAATTTCTTGAAGGATGTTGATGAATTCTTGTTGAAAATGAAGTGGGTAAGGGACCCCGTGTTTGCTGGTACCAGAATCAAACCAGCTTATGGCCACCAAATGATGCGTGATGCCATATGATGATGGATGGTATCCGCATGTCTGGTTTTGTGTAGTGTGCAGATGTGTTCAGTCAAAACAATGTTCATACAAAAATAACAGGGCAATCCACATAGGACGTCAGTAAACTCACGACGTATAAAGTCAATGATTCTTGAAACAGCCGTTGACGTTTTTCTTCATTATTTATTGTGGACGCCACAGTGACAAAATGGTTACGCGAATATGTAGACACATCAAACAGTCATTATCACAGCAACATTCAATACAGCAATAGACGGTAGACAGCATTACAATGATGAGTCAGATGCATGTTATATTTCATAGTGCTGTAAATGTAGTCAGGTGAAAAACTCCATCCTTTTCTATAACAGCCAGGAGATAACCAGATTTATGAGATCAGTTCACTCTCCTTAATCTGACTTCAGCAAGACAGACACGTCTGCCGAAGTATAAATAATGTCCTCAAAAATATCCTCTAGATAACAAAGGTTTTTCAAACCTAGTTCAGGTAACCAAGTAGCAAGTAATAGTCCTTGGGACCTGCATCAACCGATGCAGCACAATACAGCGACATGTGAGCTAGGAAAACATCTCGTGACGACGACTTTCGAAGACAGGCTATGAACCAGAAATCGTTCACGACCAAAAATCGATAGAGTTAATGAAAATGTTAATTTACCTTGCCTTCCGGAAATACACAGAAATATTATGCCTCCCGGCATGTGCAAATACACTAGAGGTATTATCTCGAATAAACGAAATATCCATTAAGAGGACTACACATCCCTGACAGAACAAAAAAATAGCGGAGATCCCCTCTTCAACGAGGCATCTCTTTCGCCATTCCAAATCGCTCACTCCACTAGTGGTGGGCGGAAACCGATCGACCAAGAAGCAAGACAAGTCATGCGCAGTCCAGCGCAAAATGACCACAGCTCAAACTCAACTGCATTCGATACCAACGCGAGAAGACAAATGCTTACCGAGAAAAGTAACTATAAATTTCAAGCAGTTGTTGCCCTTGCGTTATAAAATAGATATTGTAATAAAATGATGTTGCGAGAATTTATCACGCAACAATGATAATATAATGAAGTAACTCATAGTTATATACTTCACCTTCATCTAGATTGTTAGATCATATCTACAGACTTACATGAGCACACACTTTCATTCTTAATATATTTAACACGTGTCATGTGCGCCTAATGTCATGTTTCATAAAAAGAGAATTAAAAACAGAATGATCAGCTAGGCTTGGTTTGGTTTTAAGGGCTATCTTCAATGCACACAGAGAACTTCATTAGTGCTTTGATCTCCTCCCTTAGATCACACACGGAGGATCTCAGCACAGTACACGAGCTATGTAGCACCGGAGAGAATCCCAATGTTTGTATATAGGAATGACACATTCTATAAATATTTTTGTGGTGGGTAGGTTTCTAATTTTTAAATTTTGCTAGGGCAGCGGCCTGATAGGCCTACCCTATACAATTTCCAACTGCCGTGGGATTTTTAACGTGCGCAACTTGCACGCAGGACCTCCTATTTTTTTCTCCTTTATCCGATAAGGCTAGTCATCCGAACTCACTGACCAGAAGACCGGGGGGGGGGGGGGGGGGGGGGGGGGGGGGGGGGGGGGGGGGGGGGGGGGGGAGAGGGGGGGGGGGGGGGGGGGGAGATGGCATCATTACGACCACTGGTTCTAAAAAAAAAAAATCATAAATTATATTCCCTCAACTGGGATCGAACTCGGTGTGATGAGTTACTGTTAGTTTTTATTCTCAACTCGCCCCATTTCTTGTACACTTTATTAATTTAGGTTCTTTTTTTAAATTCTAATGCGTCCTAGTTCGTATTTGTTTTAATTCTGGGTTATTCTGTATGGCGGTAGGATGACTCATACCACCAACACCAACCCTTCTCGGTTGGAGATGGGAGAAAACCCCTAAACTTATTGTAACGTGGGCTAGTGAGTCATTCTTGTTTATGGGCGGTCAGGATAGTTAGGTAATAATACGTACATTTTTCAGCGAGCTTCGAGGGGAGTCTATTTTTTTTAAACCCCCCCGTTCCAGCAAAGGGAATAACTCTTCGTCGCTAGTGGATTGGTCGAGTTAAGATAATGTTATGATATTTAACGGGAAGCTCGTACGATTGGTTTTGATTTTTAATTTATGTAGCAGTCATTAGATTACGTCAGAAGTTGGGTTGGAAGCGGATTTTTGGAGACGATGCTAGAAACTATGACTCACCGCGTCGGTCCTGCATCAGAAAATTGGCCCTATATATGCAGGGGCAAAGTATAGTTAGGGCTCTCAAGTCCAAGAATTTTATTGCCGAGAATAGCGTCAGTTCAGTCTGCCAGGTTCGTGGATATTCTGAAAGTCTGGCGATTCACGGCGGAGGGTAGGTAACCCTAAGCCTGCAACGGACTTTGCCTTCTCAGAGAGGGAGGCAAGAGACAACATCGTAATTGAAGAGAAATGGGGTACGCGCATAGTAACTGGCGCCCTAGTTACGTCTGCAATACGGAGAAGCATTAGAAGTTCTCACGACGTGAGGATGTCGTGAAATATTCTAATCCACATATATAAATTAAAACGTAAATGTAAAGCCTAACAAATAACTTCAATAAAAGGAAAGAAGAATGGTAAAGAACAGGGCTGTCACAATGACTGTACTCGAAATTCCCCTTGTTTTCTACTTCGTCTGCAAATTGCAACGTTTCACGTTGATAGTAAAAGCCTAATGCTTCAATACCCGCCTTCTACGATAAAACGTGTACTGCCTTTCTAAGAAAAACCTTGAGATACGCAGCTGACCTAGATTTAAAATTCCATTCATGTCATTTTATACACTACGTTACCAAAAAAACGAAAGACAGATGGACTAAAGATAGAAAGAAAGGGAGAGGCTGAAAGCCGGAACGCAGGCAATACTACCACAGTCGCGCGATACACAATTGCTGCCATCACGCGTGTAAGGCCACAAGCACTAGCTTTTTTTTTCAAATCGACAGTGATAAAACGAGAGTTAGGTTTTAAAAAACTTACAAAACGCTTATTAGGAAACATGACATTCTACTGTTTTATGTCTGAAATCCTGACATTAGTATGACAGTACAGCAGACACCATAAAGTTTGGAAGTGAGGAGGTGGTAACAGCACGACTATCCTAGAAGAAAATACATATTTTGAACGCCGCCACTTAGCTCCTTTAAATTTGTATATTTGGGTTCCTTAGGACTTGCTGACAAATAATATGTTAAACGTTACGCAAATAGTCTAGGAAATAACAAATTATAGCCAAAAGAAATAGTGAGGGATGTCAGACAACACCCAAATCAGAATCGCTCAGTGGCAGATTTTCAACACACCATTGTACGGGAAATAGGCTGACATGTTACCTCCTATTTGATTGGCGGAAAGTAAATGTAAGGCTAAACACGATTAGTCGGACTATAAAAACTACTTCTTTGTTGTTAGGGGAAACGTGAGTAGGAGTACTTTTTTTGAAAAGCTGTGTAAACATGGCACGATTGGTTAGACCTGCCAATATAGTCAATTAGAGGCGTCAGGTCACCACCACATTTGCAAATAAACTTACTACAGAACCAGTGCGTTGAGCACCAGTGCATATTTTTCTAAATAAAAGCCTGGGACATCGGCAGATCGAAATTGTGCTATATTCATTGCCAGTCAACGTAATTCTGTATTATTTCCATGAATTGTGGTAAGCTTGAAATATTTGATAACTTTTTAATGAAAATTGAATGTAAATTGATAATTTATGTCTGTATATATGTCTGGTTCAGTAGCGAACATGAGGTAAAGCCTATATAGTGCTCCAGCCTGAACAGAAGGTGTCGGAGGAAAGTGAAACTAAATGGAATTGCCAAACAGTACACTGACACCTATTTTATTGACTAGAAAGAAATAATGCTGGAATTGCAGAGGCGCAGTAACCATTAGGGAGGAATATACTGGTGTAAATTATTTCAGATGAAGATAGCAGTTGGCCTACCGCTCTGAACTCAGTGTTTGTTATGTATTGTGCTCAGTGTAGAAATAGAGTATAAATTAGTTCTGAAGTAGGAGGTACAACCTTCTTGTTTCAGGGACTGTGGTCCTAAAGTTATTGAGCAGCACCTGGTCAGAGCTTTGCTGAATCCAGGGCGGACAGCATACTCCTTGGTCCATATAGCAAACAGTGAGGTGTCTCCAGAACACAGGGGAGCAATCGAGCAGAGGAGTCTTTTCCTGCCGCCATCACGAAAGACAAGCCTATGTGGCCAGCGGAGCTCAACATTATGTAACCCCATCTTAAACTGACATTGTATAAAAATAAGAGGGGAAATTAATTGTTTTAATGAACGGAACTGAGAACATCTCCAATACTAGTTCCAACATAAACAAACACTTGAAGTCATGATGACAAATAACAACATAGCTTGAAAAAACAAAACCAGTATTACCTCATATTACTACTACACAACTGACACACATAGGATAATATTAATAAAATGTGTCACTACAAGATTCATATTGATAAATTCTGTACATATAACTTGTAATTAAAATTGATTGTGATTCCTGGTTCACTTTTTATTTGAATCAGGACACATATATATTAGTGACAGTAATTAATACATATTTATATTTGAAAATTTACCAGTGCCTCATTTAAGAATAGTCTTATAGAGTGTTAAATGTGTGTGAGTGTCACAGTGTTGTCACGTGTGGTGGAATAAATTAAATTGTTTATCTGTCTGTTGTTGTTGTGACTTACACTTCATCATATACATACCCTAGACATTCAACGTAGTCATCACAATATTCCAGAATAATTCTGACTGAGGTATAAATATGTGGTAGCAAGTAAGGTCATCTGTAATACACTACCCTTATTAGATACAGATACCTTCACAGCTGATCTCAGTCAGTACACTAAGTCCCCTATAAATATTTATAATATCCCACTTTACCACATATATTGGGGTCTCGCTCCAGGGATATTGAACTTTCTCCTGTTATAGATATTGGGAATAATAAGAATTAAAAGGTATCCTTGGGTGGAAATAAATAACGTTGAGCTCTCAGTGCCTGTAGTGTCCTTAGATAATTATTGATAGATTGAATTGTTACAATTGCATGTTAGACAATGGCCGACTTGGCAAAATTTCGATCTGCTGCTGTACAGACTGCGAAAGAGTTAGGAATGGACGGACAAATTATGATTGCTTATGTCACGGCTGAATGTGACAAATATATTGAACGGGAAGAAAGAAGATTAGAAAAAGAGGCCGAAAGAAAGTTAGAGGCTGAGACTAAGAGGCTGCAATTTGAGGCTGAGGCTGAGGCTAAGAGGTTGCAGATTGAGGCTGAGGCTAAGAGGTTGCAGATTGAGGCTGAGGCTAAGAGGTTGCATATTGAGGCTGACAAAGAGGCTAAAGCATTGGAAGCCGAGGAAAGAAGACAGGCTGCAGAAAGAGAAGAGAAAAAATTGGCTGCAGAAAGGGAAGCCGAGGAAAGAAGATTGGCTGCAGAAAGGGAAGACAAGCGATTAGCTGCAGAAAGGGAAGCAGAAGATAAAAGATTACAAAGGGAACACGAGTTACGACTAAGGGAGTTTGAGTTTCAAGGCCATGCTCCTGAAAATGGGGCCAGTCCCTTTACCTCTGATGCCACTGCTAGTCAGGGAGCCTCAACCTCAGCTATGAATTTTCATTTAGATCATTTCGTTGAGAAAGACGATGATATTGAGAGCTATCTAAATAGATATGAACTATTGGCTACCACATATGGGTTAGAGAGAGAAAGGTGGAGCTTAAAGTTATCTCAAGGTCTTCGTGGGGCAGCTTATGAAGTTTTTGCCAAAATGAGCAGAGGTGATCAGGAAAATTATGACATGCTAAAGCAGGCTCTTTTGTTAAGATATGAAAAGAACGCAGAATTTTATAGGAAAAAATTTAGGAATGCTAAACTACTGTCAGGTGAAACCTATCACCAGTTCTCTGCACGGTTAGAGACATACTTGGAGAAATGGACTTCTCTGGGGAAAACCCAAGATCTTAAGGAAATGGTCCTTATAGAACAATTAAGAGAGTCCATGGCTCCAGACATGAGAAAGTTTCTCATGGAACAAGGTGCAGAGAGGCTGGGTGAGTTGCTAAATGTTGCTGAAAGGTATCAAGCAGCTCAGGCAGAGGTATCAGGTAATAAAAAGAAACAGGTGGAAAATTTTAGGGCACCACAGAACTTTAATAAATTTGATCCTAGAGATCAAAACAAAGGTAAGCACCAGTTTGATAGGCCACGGTATGACAATAAAAATAAAACCCCACAATTCGATGAAAGGAAATATGATGAAAGAAAATCTTTCAACCAAGGGAAAAGGTGGTGTAAAAATTGTAAGATGAACAATCATGACACTGACCGTTGCAGAAGGAACCCTATTGTAATGGCCACCCTTCAGGTCAGGTCGACCTCAAGACAGGAGGAGGATATTATGTTAGATACCACTCCAGAAGAGATGAGGAAGGCACAGGCTGGGGATAAGACCCTCAAGCCTTGTTTCAGGAAATTGTCAACTTGTCATACAACTCCAGGCAAGGGAGATTTTTACATGAAAAACAAGTTGATGTATAGGAAGACTGGAGCTAGATCCAAAGGTCAGGGACAGCTGGTTCTTCCTAAAAGATATAGGGCAGAATTAATAAGGAGCCTACATGTGAAACCAGATGGGGACCATGAAAAAATAGGTACCATCATCCAAAAGGTGGCTCACAATTATTATTGGCCCAAGGCAAGATGGGACATTGAGAATTTTGTAGAAAGGTGTAGCATAGCACATGAGGGAACACCCACAAGTGGGAACATTGATCAGGACCTGGACACGCCACGGAGCAACCGTAGGCCTGACAATAAAAAGAAATATAAATTTGATAAAGTGGACCAAAGGGAATGGGAAGCCCCTTTTCACGGACAAGCTTCACTTAACTGTTTTACAATGGCCACTATGCGGAGAGTGCAAAAAGATGTCTTACCCCAGGATAAGCCGAAAATCCCTCAATCGTACTTAAACAAACTGGAGGAAGAGGATGTAGAGAGGAAATCTCTCATCAAGAATTTTAAGTGGGGAGACAGCCCCAAGAGAAAAATTGGTAGCGGTCGTTTTGTGAATGATAAATCTGGGAAGAAAAATCATCACTATAGCGCTTCGAGTGGAAGGGACCATACCGGTGCATGGACAAATAGGTCCACAAAATTAAAGGTCCATATGTAACGCTGTTAAGAACGTGGACTGATGAAAAGGCAGAGGAAAATATTACATCCTCATACCAATATGTGAATGAGCTGACCACTCGTTTAAAAACTGGCTGGAAACTTGCCAATGAAAATTTGAAACAAGCCAGGAAGAAACATGCTGCCTATTATAACAGGAAAGCTAAAGACAGAGATTTGGCTGTGGGAGAGAAGGTACTGCTTCTTCTCCCCGGTAGTCAGAATAAGTTACAAATTGGATGGCAAGGTCCATATACAGTTCTAGAGAAGGTGTCTAGAACCAATTATAAGATAGATAAGAAGGGGAAAGAAAAAATCTATCATGTGAATCTCCTGAAGAAATATTTGGAAAGAGAACATCAGGAAGAGACACACTTGTTGACCTTGTCCATTGCCATGGAGATGAAAAAGGAACCACTTTCATCATTTGAATATCCATTACACCCCTGTGAGACAGCGGCACAGGTGAAAATCAGTACACATTTAACGAAAACTCAAAAAGAGAGAGTGCAACAGGTTCTAGATACTCATACAGAGGTGTTAACAGACCGACCTGGGCATACAAACTTATTGGAATATGATATGAAACTGATAGACTCCACACCTGTCTGTATGAAACCATATTCGATTCCTTTTGCTAAGGAGAAAGCTTTGAAGGAAGAGATAGACTATTTGTTGAAGGAAGGAATTATTTCACACAGTGAATCTTCGTATAGTTCCGGTGTTGTACTCTTAAGGAAACCCTCGGGAGAACATAGACTCTGTATAGATTACAGGAGACTGAATGCTATTACGGAAGGACAGGTGGATCCATTGCCGGATACAAATCAGCTGTTTGCCAGACTAAATAAAGCTAAATATTTCTCAAAAGTGGATCTGAGTAAAGGATACTATCAGATTCCAGTAAAACCTGAGATCAGACATGATTGTTGGATGTAAACAATTCGGAGGAACATAATGAATCCCTGAGTTGCCTCTTTGATTGAGGATATTCCGAATGTTTCATACAGGCTAATAAGAAGATTATGGGATCCACTACGAAAACTCTGCTATCACCAGGTATATGTTATCTCCTCATAACGTACGTTTTGGGGAAAATCTAATGTTCTCTGGACATGTCCTCGCGCAGACTCAGAGAAGAGAAATGGTGAATACGGGTTGTGAAGCAGCATTAAGACAAGCAGTCACACTTGCGGCTGTTCAGTAACATAACCGAAAAATATTATTGGTTGTAGAGGTCTGAGGCAGATTTCATGAGTAGTGCTTACTCTGAATGGACCCAACTACATAAAACCATGATAGCACAACAGCAGAGTAAAGTCAAGTTGACTTACATTTATCTATGTGTATATAGAATAAAGGACTGACATAAGATGTCTGTTTTAAGAGGGGAGATGTCGTGAAATATTCTAATCCACATATATAAATTAAAACGTAAATGTAAAGCCTAACAAATAACTTCAATAAAAGGAAAGAAGAATGGTAAAGAACAGGGCTGTCACAATGACTGTACTCGAAATTCCCCTTGTTTTCTACTTCGTCTGCAAATTGCAACGTTTCACGTTGATAGTAAAAGCCTACTGCTTCAATACCCGCCTTCTACGATAAAACGTGTACTGCCTTTCTAAGAAAAACCTTGAGATACGCAGCTGACCTAGATTTAAAATTCCATTCATGTCATTTTATACACTACGTTACCAAAAAAACGAAAGACAGATGGACTAAAGATAGAAAGAAAGGGAGAGGCTGAAAGCCGGAACGCAGGCAATACTACCACAGTCGCGCGATACACAATTGCTGCCATCACGCGTGTAAGGCCACAAGCACTAGCTTTTTTTTCAAATCGACAGTGATAAAACGAGAGTTAGGTTTTAAAAAAACTTACAAAACGCTTATTAGGAAACATGACATTCTACTGTTTTATGTCTGAAATCCTGACATTAGTATGACAGTACAGCAGACACCATAAAGTTTGGAAGTGAGGACTATCCTAGAAGAAAATACATATTTTGAACGCCGCCACTTAGCTCCTTTAAATTTGTATATTTGGGTTCCTTAGGACTTGCTGACAAATAATATGTTAAACGTTACGCAAATAGTCTAGGAAATAACAAATTATAGCCAAAAGAAATAGTGAGGGATGTCAGACAACACCCAAATCAGAATCGCTCAGTGGCAGATTTTCAACACACCATTGTACGGGAAATAGGCTGACATGTTACCTCCTATTTGATTGGCGGAAAGTAAATGTAAGGCTAAACACGATTAGTCGGACTATAAATACTACTTCTTTGTTGTTAGGGGAAACGTGAGTAGGAGTACTTTTTTTGAAAAGCTGTGTAAACATGGCACGATTGGTTAGACCTGCCAATATAGTCAATTAGAGGCGTCAGGTCACCACCACATTTGCAAATAAACTTACTACAGAACCAGTGCGTTGAGCACCAGTGCATATTTTTCTAAATAAAAGCCTGGGACATCGGCAGATCGAAATTGTGCTATATTCATTGCCAGTCAACGTAATTCTGTATTATTTCCATGAATTGTGGTAAGCTTGAAATATTTGATATCTTTTTAATGAAAATTGAATGTAAATTGATAATTTATGTCTGTATATATGTGTGGTTCAGTAGCGAACATGAGGTAAAGCCTATTGTTGCGTGATAAATTCTCGCAACATCGTTTTATTTCAATATCTGTTTTATAACGCAAGGGCAACAACTGCTTGAAATCTATAGTCACTTTTCTCGGTAAGCATTTGTCTTCTCGCGTTAGTATCGAATGCAGTTAACTTTTGAGCTGTGGTCATTTTTGCGCTGGACTGCGCATGACTTGTCTTGTTGTTTGGTCGATCGGTTTCCGCCCACCACTAGTGGGGGTGAGCGATTTGGAATGGCGAAAGAGATGCCTCGTTGAAGAGGGGATCTCCGCTATTTTTGTTCTGTCAGGGATGTGTAGTCCTCTTAATGGATATTTCGTTTATTCGAGATAATACCTCTAGTGTTTCCCACATGTCGGGAGGCGTGATATTTCTGTGTATTTCATGAAAGCAAGGTAAATTGACTTTTTCATTAACTCTATCGATTTTGGGTCGTGAGCGATTTCGATTCATAGCCTGTCTCCGAAAGTCGTCGTCACGAGATGTTCTTTCCCAGCTCACATGTCGCTGCATTGTACTGCATCGGTTGATGCATGTACCAAGGACCATTACTTGCTACTTTGTTAAATGAACTAGGTTTAGAAAACCTTTATTATCTAGAGGATATTCTTGAGGACATTATTTATACTTCGGCAGACGTGTCTGTCTTGCTGAAGTCAAACTAAGGAGAGTGAACTGATCTCATACATCTGGTTATCTCCTGGCTGTTATAGAAAAGGATGGAGTTGTTCACCTGACTACATTTACAGCACTTTGAAATATAACATGCATCTGACTCATTATTGTAATGCTGTCTACCGTTTATTGCTGTATTGAATGTTGCTGTGATAATGACTGTTTGATGTGCCTACACATTTGCGTAACCATTTTGTCACTGTGGCGTCCACAATAAATAATGAAGAAAAACGTCAACGGCTGTTTCAAGACTCATTGACTTTATACGTCGTGAGTTTACTGACGTCCTATGTGGATTGCCCTGTTATTGTTGCATGAACATTGTTTTGACTGAACACATCTACACACTACACAAAACCAGACATGCGGATGCCATCCATCATCATATGGCATCACGCATCATTTGGTGGCCATAAGCTGGTTTGATTCTGGTACTAGCAAACACGGGGTCTCTTACCCACTTCATTTTCAACAAGAATTCATCAGCATCCTTCAAGAAATTAACATTCTTCAATACAGTCAACATCTTCAAAATTTTCAAAGTACTCGGCGTTGCCCGGTAAAAGTCAAAATTTCAACTTTTTGACGGAAACAAGAATTTGACAGTACCCGGCGTTGTTACATGTTGCCGGATAACTCGGACTGCTGTTATCTTTTACGCAAGTCAAGCAAGTTGCTGCTGTCAAGGTTCCAGTGCTGTCGTTTTTTGAGAAGGTCAAGTGCCGGTTGAAACGGGTTGTTTTCTGAAGAAGGCCAAGTACCGATTTCCATCAACTTACTTTTGGATTAGAAGGTCAAGTGCCGAAACAACTCAACACACAGTATGTCAGAAGCTCTTGTACCATCGTGTTAGCAGTGGAAGCAGTTCAGATGTGCCATCATCGTTGGAGCTTCGCTCTTTAGGACGTTGATTGACATCCGTTTTTCTGCTGTTCGACGATTGGAAGCCTATAAGTTAAGTGGCCTGTTTGTATGTAAACTGTGCCCTTATACTTCTGCTGAGTCTTCTGTGTATCATCTCATTCTATATGTTATATGTTTATATGTTATTTGTATATTTATATGTTTATATTTCAGCGGGTTCTCGGTTGGGTGGTGTCTCCGTTAGATTATGCCACGTCATAGAGGTCGTCTATTGTGAGCGTTTTCTGTAAGGTTTGCAAATTTCCGATACTGGAATTTGCTAAGCGACTTCTGTTGCTATTTATGTTAGCTGTGATGACATGTTTTAATATTGTTTTCGTTATTATTTCGCATTCTTTAGTTTTGTTTTGATTTGTTTGTATTTGTTAGCCTACTCTTGTCTATAATTTAGTTTCATACAACATTTTTGTTTATACACTGTGGTGTCATGTATTTTGTTTAATTCTATCGCAGATATCGTCACGTTTTTTGTGATATTTCATTAATTTCTGCTTTATTTTTAGTTGATTTCTGCGAAAGTTTTTGTATTGTTGCTGATCTTTGTTATTGTTTACATTGTTATTGTTTACATTGTTTGTATTGTTTACATTTTCAATGTTTACATTCTGCATGTGTTTACATAGTCATTGTTTACAGTTATAGTAATTAATTAATGGGCTATGCTAATGCACTGTTACTACTATACTGATGATAAATGAATGATGAATAGTGTCGTGCACTATTGAATGAGAAGTGCACTTATGATCAAGATTTGAGTGCTGATATTTCATATACAAGTTCTTTGATTGGAGACTTGTTTCCCACAGAGACTGGGATAATATAATGTGATGTGAATATACAAGTGCTTAATTAAGACTTGTTACACTTAGGTTTGAAATAAATTAGTTAATTATTTCAGGTTTTGGACTCATATGTTAGACAACATGTCTACATTTGAGCACTTTATTGAGCAGGGTAAATTGCTTGGGAAGACTGGTGATAAGTTAGAAGAATTTGCAACTGCTCGATATGATAAAGCAATGGAAGCTGAACAAAAGAAACTGCATATGGAAGCTGAACAAAAGAAACTGCAGATGCAGGTGGATGAAAAGAGATTCCAAATGGAAATGGAAAAACAAAAAAGGGAATCAGAAGCTGAGGAAAGAAAGCTACAGCTAGAGGCTGAGAATAAAAGACTTGAAAAAGAAGCTGAAAATAAAAGACTTGAAAAAGAAGCTGAAAATAAAAGACTTAGCTGAAAATGAAAGACTTCAAATGCAGGCTCAAGCTGAAGAAAGGAAGTTACAAAGAGAGTCTGATGAGAGGAAAGCAAAAATGGAACATGAAGAAAAACTCTTAGCTTTAGAGTTGGAGAAATTGAAATTGACGAGCATGAGTAATGGTAATGATTCAAACAAGGGTTCATCTTCTGGGAAGGCTAATAATGATACTTTTAAGATTAAGTTACCAACATTTAGTCCTTCCAGTGATGACATAATGTTCTATCTGGACAGATTTGAACAAGCATGTACAGCTCATAACATAGACAAAGCAAAATATGTTTATCAGTTATCAGGGATACTGACAGGTAAAGCTCTAAGTATATTAAATATGGTGGATGAACCTGACAAGAGCAATTATGAGGTTGTCAGGCCCGCTTTGTTAAAGAAATATCAGCTTAACGAAGACGGCTATCGTCTACAATTTAAAAACATGTTACCTGAAAATGGAGTTGAATTCTCCGAGTTTATTGCAAGAATACGCATTACTTTCTCACGATGGGTTGAACTATCTAAGACGGAAAAAACTTATGAAGGACTTATGGACTTAATACTTAGAGACAAAGTCATGTCGTCTGTCAATGAGTCTTTCCTTGCTTTCCTTCATGAACGTAAACCTAAAACAATAAAAGAAATGGAAGATTTCTGTTGCCAGTACGTAACTGCGCACCCACACATAACCATGGGTAACTCTAAGGTGAAAGAAGGTTTACCAGTTGCTTCGGCAGCTCCGTATGGCCAAAACTTTGCTCGTAGATTCCAAAAAAATTTTGATAGAAAGAGTAGCGGTAATTTCTGTCAAAATCATGGAAATCAATTTCATGGTGATTCTTCTTCGAAGAATTGGAGACAACCTGATAGTACTCGTTACTATCACCCTAATAATTATAGGCATTTCAAAAGAGGATATGGTAATAGAGGTTATTCCTGCCGAAGACCTCAGAACCAAACAAATAGATGTTCGCATCAATGTGAACATGATAGTAATCGTGGAAACTGGAATTCGAACCAGTATAACAATTACAATAGAGACAATAATAACTGCAGAGATAATAATAACTCTGATAACTTCAGAGGTAATAATAGTCGGGGTAGATCTCAACACAAAAAAAAGAGTTATCAGCAGGCTAATGCTGTACAACAGGAAACTGAGGGAGCCTGTAATCATGTTGTTGATAGTAAAAACTTTGACGCTGTCACTAGTTCTGCTTTTGACTTTGAGAGAGCAAAAAAATGCCCCCAATGCAGTACTTTATTCGAACCGGGTACCATAACTACTTTGAGTTGTGGTCACCCACTTCCCGCTCTTCCTGCTGCTGTTGCGCATGACGGGAGGGGTTCTTTAATTCTACATAAGGGTCTTGTTAATGATACTCCGGTCTCACTACTTTTCGATTCCGGATGCACCACTATTGGTGTTAGACAATCGCTTGTAGATCCATCTTGTGCTACAGGAAGGGTTATTAAATGTGTCACATTTGGCGGCACTCTAGAAAAATATCCTACTGCTGTAATTCGCATTGCCACTCCTTTCTTTACTGGAGATGTGCATGCTTGTCTCTTACCTAATCCTATTGCGGACCTTATTATTGGTCGTATTCACGGAGTTAGGGAGTGTACCCCACAGCAGATTGCTGCTTGGGAAGATAATAACATGCAAGCTACAAATGCAGTAGTTACAAGAGCACAAGCTCTACAAACACCCGAAACTTCACTGAATAGTGATAATGAAGTTGATAGCCAAGATAGTCACTTAGTAATTACTCGTGACTCTTTCATAAAATTGCAAGAAGAAGATCCTTCTTTAAAAAAAATTCTTCGTTCTTGCGAAGAAAGGTGATCCGAATCAGGATACAAATAGAAAATCTTGGATGCAATGAGAAACGGCGTACTTGTACGTATGGTACAAGATTCGACTACGTCGGCACATTCGCAAATTCTTGTTCCCAAGAGCATGAGAGTGCAAATATTACAACATGCTCATGACTCGCAATGTGCTGGACATATGGGTTTTGCCCGTACGAAGTCGAGAGTCCTTGCGGCTTTCTTTTGGCCTTTTGTCAATAAGGACATTCGTATTTACTGCCGATCATGCAAGGTATGTCAGGAGGTCAAATCTAGGGGACCACGACATGCTGCGCCTATCCAGGCTGCTGACATTCCTATTCGGCCGTTTCAGAAAATGGCCATAGATATTATTGGCCCTTTTAAGGTCAAGTCGGCCAGAGGACATCAGTTTATCCTTACATGTGTCGATATGTGCACACGTTGGCCAGAGGCTATTCCTCTTAAGAGCATATCTACTACAGATATCGCAGATGCTCTTTGGTTGATATTTTCTCGCTTGGGGTTCCCCAGAGAAATATTGTCAGACCATGGCACTCAACTCATATCTGACACTATGTCACAGGTAATGTCTACCTTACATATTGAACGATCTCTCAGTAGTATCTACCATCCTATGTCTAATGGGTTAGTTGAGCGTCTGAATAGAACGCTCAAGACTTTGCTTGGTAAGATAACTGAAGATCATCCTCAAGATTGGGACAGGGTTTTACCCGCGGCTCTCTTTGCCTATAGAGAAGTCCCTAATGAACACACAGGATTTTCTCCCTTCGAACTTGTCTTTGGCGCGCGTCCACGCGGCCCTATGTCTTTATTACACGATCTCATCACTGCCGATGATATTAGCGATGAAACTCAATCCTCATATGAGTATGTCATTGCTCTTAGACAAAAGATCATTGAGGCATGTAAGCTAGCAACTGCTTCATCAGAAATTGCTAAAGAGAAGGCAAGGCAGTTTGCTAACAAGAATAGATGTCTACGACAACTTTGTCCAGGTGACAAAGCATTCGTCCTACTCCCCAGTAGGGAAAATAGACTTCTTATTGCATGGAAAGGTCCGTATGCAATAGTCTCTCGGATTTCCGATGTTGACTATGTGGTCGATATTGATGGAAAGCATAAAACTTTCCACATAAACATGCTTTCGGAATTTCACGAACGTCCGGACTATTTGCTGCCTATTTTCCAGACAACGGATGATGCTCCTGCACCTCACGGTCATTATTCATCCCTGTCTGTCATTCAGGATGAGGAAGCTACCTTCTCTGATGTCAACCTTCCCCTTCCAGTGGTTCCATTACATTCTACGGAATCTTGGAAAAAACGTTTCTGTTTCTCCTAATCTTTCTGGTGACGAACATCGACAAGTCTCGTCGATGTTACAAACATTTCAGGATGTTCTCACTGACATTCCTGGACACACAGATGTCATAGAACATGACATAATTCTTACCGACAATAATCCAATTAGGGTTAGGCCGTATCCTATTCCTATACACTTTCAGTCGCAAGTGGAAAAGGAATTGGATGAAATGATTCAATTAAATATAATTGAACCATCGACTTCACCATATTCTTCTTCCATGGTTATTGTCCGGAAGAAGGATAAGAACATACGAATTTGCGTTGATTATCGCAAATTGAATCAGGTCACAAAGTTCGACGCTGAACCGATGCCTTTGTTAGAAGATCTACTGATTAGACTTTCTAATTCTAGATTCTTCACTAAACTTGACTTGTCTAAAGGTTATTGGCAAGTGCCTTTAGCAGAGCATGCCAAACCTCTTACTGCTTTTTCTACACCTAGGGGTCTATTTCAATGGAATGTTATGCCTTTTGGTCTCATGAACGCCCCTGCCACTTTCGTTCGCATGATGCGTCGAATTCTGTCACATCGTTCGGATGTCATCGCATACTTAGATGACATCTGTCTCTTCAGTGATACCTGGGAAGATCACTATTTAGGGTTATATGACTTACTGTCCACTCTACGTGAGAATAATTTGACAGCAAAAACCTTCTAAAGCTTTTGTTGGTTTTGGTGAAATCTCTTTCCTGGGTCATCGTGTTGGTCATGGTCTCTTGAAGACAGAAGACCACAATACTTCCAAATACTGAACATCTCTGTTCCTAAAACGAAGAAACAAGTTAGGAGTCTCTTAGGTTTAATTCAATTTTATGGGAGATTTATTCCAAATTTATCTTCGATCATGGCACCTCTCTCAACATTGTTGAAGAAAGGTTCGCCTAATCTGGTCCGTTGGTCTGAAGAATGCCAATCTTCACTAGACCAAATCAAGAATATATTTTCTTCTCCTCCCATCTTAAGATTACCTACTCTTGATAGGACTTTTGTTCTTCGGAGTGATGCTTCATCCACTGGGATTGGAGCAGCACTGATGCAAGAATATGCAAATACTCTGCATCCTGTTATGTACATTTCTAGAAAACTAAATGCGGCAGAGAGGAACTACTCGGTTTTAGACCGTGAGTTGTTAGCGATGGTTTGGTCAATTCTAAAGCTACAAAGATTCCTCCTGGGCGCACATTTCATTCTAGAGACTGATCAGAAAGCTCTTACAGCTATTCAGACTAAGATATTACAGAGTCATAACACACCTATATTTCTACAATAGATTAGCACATCTGTACTTACTTTATATGTACACACTATCGTGCTTTGTTGTCATCTTCTTCTGTTCGTTTTTTAAAATGATAGAGGAGGACTGAGTAGTTAATATAAGGGCCGTTAGTTTACTAAACAGCCACAATTATTAATAATGTATTGTACCTTATGAAGCATATTAGTTATTAATTAGCATTATATTGCTTGTACTTTCTCAGAATGTCATTGTTGAGCTGAGGACTTACCTTACGAGTTCTAGATTGTGTACTTACCCTCGGAATACCAGAGCATATGTCCTGGATCGTCATGTAGTTTAACTTTACTATGTACTTATGTCATTACATGTCAAAGAATGTACTATTTAAATTTTCCTATCAGATTTGTACATCCATTTTTAAAGACAATATTAGAGTATGCTGTTTAATGATGATTATAGTAACTTGCATACGTATATTGTGTTTACATGCTAACGTGATGTGTGTTGGTGACACCTCCCCGATGTGAATATTTTTTTGAGACATATTTATTTTTCTGTTGAGGTATATCCTCACCAGACACTCTATAATTAGCCTATTGTTTGGCAATTTAATTAATTATCAGCGCATAATTCGTGCGTTTTGAGCCGCTTATCGCTTGCTCTTTGATATTGAAAAAAAAAATATGTTCCACATTTTTTTTTTTATCGGGAGGAGGTGGTGATATGTTGCGTGATAAATTCTCGCAACATCGTTTTATTTCAATATCTGTTTTATAACGCAAGGGCAACAACTGCTTGAAATCTATAGTCACTTTTCTCGGTAAGCATTTGTCTTCTCGCGTTAGTATCGAATGCAGTTAACTTTTGAGCTGTGGTCATTTTTGCGCTGGACTGCGCATGACTTGTCTTGTTGTTTGGTCGATCGGTTTCCGCCCACCACTAGTGGGGGTGAGCGATTTGGAATGGCGAAAGAGATGCCTCGTTGAAGAGGGGATCTCCGCTATTTTTTTTCTGTCAGGGATGTGTAGTCCTCTTAATGGATATTTCGTTTATTCGAGATAATACCTCTAGTGTTTCCCACATGTCGGGAGGCGTGATATTTCTGTGTATTTCATGAAAGCAAGGTAAATTGACTTTTTCATTAACTCTATCGATTTTGGGTCGTGAGCGATTTCGATTCATAGCCTGTCTCCGAAAGTCGTCGTCACGAGATGTTCTTTCCCAGCTCACATGTCGCTGCATTGTACTGCATCGGTTGATGCAGGTACCAAGGACCATTACTTGCTACTTTGTTAAATGAACTAGGTTTAGAAAACCTTTATTATCTAGAGGATATCTTTGAGGACATTATTTATACTTCGGCAGACGTGTCTGTCTTGCTGAAGTCAAACTAAGGAGAGTGAACTGATCTCATACATCTGGTTATCTCCTGGCTGTTATAGAAAAGGATGGAGTTGTTCACCTGACTACATTTACAGCACTTTGAAATATAACATGCATCTGACTCATCATTGTAATGCTGTCTACCGTTTATTGCTGTATTGAATGTTGCTGTGATAATGACTGTTTGATGTGCCTACACATTTGCGTAACCATTTTGTCACTGTGGCGTCCACAATAAATAATGAAGAAAAACGTCAACGGCTGTTTCAAGACTCATTGACTTTATACGTCGTGAGTTTACTGACGTCCTATGTGGATTGCCCTGTTATTGTTGCATGAACATTGTTTTGACTGAACACATCTACACACTACACAAAACCAGACATGCGGATGCCATCCATCATCATATGGCATCACGCATCACCTATATAGTGCTCCAGCCTGAACAGAAGGTGTCGGAGGAAAGTGAAACTAAATGGAATTGCCAAACAGTACACTGACACCTATTTTATTGACTAGAAAGAAATAATGCTGGAATTGCAGAGGCGTAGTAACCATTAGGGAGGAAAGAAAACCTATCTGCTGTTGCCCTAAGACGCCACTAGGCGTAATGGCCACTGACTGCTTTGACGGTCGGTGGCTAAGGACAGAAGAAGAAGAAGAAGAATACTGGTGTAAATTATTTCAGATGAAGATAGCAGTTGGCCTACCGCTCTGAACTCAGTGTTTGTTATGTATTGTGCTCAGTGTAGAAATAGAGTATAAATTAGTTCTGAAGTAGGAGGTACAACCTTCTTGTTTCAGGGACTGTGGCCCTAAAGTTATTGAGCAGCACCTGGTCAGAGCTTTGCTGAATCCAGGGCGGACAGCATACTCCTTGGTCCATATAGCAAACAGTGAGGTGTCTCCAGAACACAGGGGAGCAATCGAGCAGAGGAGTCTTTTCCTGCCACCATCACGAAAGATAAGCCTATGTGGCCAGCGGAGCTCAACATTATGTAACCCCATCTTAAACTGACATTATATAAAAATAAGAGGGGAAATTAATTGTTTTAATGAACGGAACTGAGAACATCTCCAATACTAGTTCCAACATAAACAAACACTTGAAGTCATGATGACAAATAACAACATAGCTTGAAAAAACAAAACCAGTATTACCTCATATTACTACTACACAACTGACACACATAGGATAATATTAATAAAATATGTCACTACAAGATTCATATTGATAAATTCTGTACATATAACTTGTAATTAAAATTGATTGTGATTCCTGGTTCACTTTGTATTTGAATCAGGACACATATATATTAGTGACAGTAATTAATACATATTTATATTTGAAAATTTACCAGTGCCTCATTTAAGAATAGTCTTATAGAGTGTTAAATGTGTGTGAGTGTCACAGTGTTGTCACGTGTGGTGGAATAAATTAAATTGTTTATCTGTCTGTTGTTGTTGTGACTTACACTTCATCATATACATACCCTAGACATTCAACGTAGTCATCACAATATTCCAGAATAATTCTGACTGAGGTATAAATATGTGGTAGCAAGTAAGGTCATCTGTAATACACTACCCTTATTAGATACAGATACCTTCACAGCTGATCTCAGTCAGTACACTAAGTCCCCTATAAATATTTATAATATCCCACTTTACCACAGAGGAAACATATACCTCAGCGTGGAATTGCCTAGGAATTAGAGCTCTTAGCTTGTACTGCCAAATACAGAACAGGCTACGTTGCCTGGTATTGTATACATACTGCCACAATAAAGCAATAGGCCAACACCCGTAGCGGGTTAAATCGTCGTTGTGGGAAGAATAGGGTGCCATCATCAGAGCTAGATCTACAGCCAGAGGCATATATATATATATATATATATATATATATATATATATATATATATATATATATATATATATATATATATATATATATATATATGTAGATATATATATATATATATATATTCACCAAGTGCCCCTTCATCAGTTATTCTGGAGAGGAGAGAGGGAAATCATACCTCTCTAAATGCTAACGGGAGGAGGTACGTGACGAAGAGCAACGCATGGGAGCCCCAGACGAAGACGATAGCGTCAGGAAGGCACTGAACTGAAGTAGAGGGGAGAGTGTAGAGTTAGATAGATAATACTTGGAGGAGAGCCTCTGAGTTAGTTCTGCAGAATTTAGTGGAGTAGGATTTAGTGGTGTATAAATTAGTTGTGCTGGACCGCCAAGAGCGCCCTTGAGACATTGTAGTCCAATTAGTCAATAAGTCTTAACCGGAACAGAGTGAACACTAGTGAAGAGTAGTCAGGTGGCGTAGGACTCCACAGTGTGTTTAGTTAGTAACAATAGAGTAGTCAGGAGTGGTGACTCTTACCTAGAGACCCCCGCCCGGTATATTTCTTTAACCGTAGTTGTTTTCGTGTAGGTGTGGAAGAGAGCGTGGTAATTTGATAATTGTGTTTTCAATTGAACCGTTGTTGAGCCACTTCGAGCCCCTAATCTGCTAGGAAGAGGCCATAGTGAGGAATAATATAAAAGAAAATCAACTATTGATATTAGACGTGAAACTTATGAAGTAACTTTTGTGTCTTCAGTCCTGCAGAAGTCTGAGTCTACACATTATGTGTTTGGCGTCTTACCAGAAAGGAGCTAACAACGCGTACGTCCGTATAGCAGAATACAAAAGATAGGGCATCATACATTTCCTAAGTTACAAAGAAAATCTCCCAGCCCGCGTTTGTAAACGCTGGTGGTGCAACATTTATTCACCTGTTTATCAAGTGCTCACAAGTTGATTCACATATACATATATCAAGTCCAACTCGCTCAAATGCTTACCGCCTGAGTCAAGTAAAAGCACACACAAGTTGATTATATATATATATATATATATATATATATATATATATATATATATATATATATATATATATATATATATATATATATAGGTTGATGAGTCTATAAAGCAAGATCACTTAGTCACAAGGTAATTCGTCAAGATATCAAGCTCAAGTTGATGAGTCTATAAAGCAAGATCACTTAGTCACAAGGTAATTCGCCAAGATATCAAGCTCAAGTTGATGAGTCTATAAAGCAAGATCACTTAGTCACAAGGTAATTCGTCAAGATATCAAGCTCAAAGTGCCAAGTTCAGCTACTCACTACGTCAATGCGTGAAGTGAATTCATCTAATCTCATTGTGTACTGCACGACGTAAATTCACTCAGACAAGCTTCAGTGCACGAAACCTACTTATTACCAGAAGATCATTTCGTGAAGAGCTCAAGTCAGTGTCTTTTCAAGATCAAACAGCATGTATTCTCTTGAGACAAATGTTAACGGTTTGTCGACGCTAGAGAGATTTCCAAGCGTTGAAGGACAGTATATCTTCCAAGTTCTCTTTACTACACGTGCAAACGTTTTCATCAATAAGGAATCGTCTTGGAGATAACACATACTGTGTAACATACATTTATATTGGAGAGTCTATGCATACCTATGTATAATCACACAGTGGAGGGAAGTGTAGAGACACTTAGACAGTGTAGATTGGACATCAGTGTGATAACACCTAATACATCACATCATCATTTCACTATTCACGCAATGTCACTCTCATATTTAACTAACTATATTATTTACATTTCATCTGTGTGTGTGTGTGTGTGTGTGTGTGTGTGTGTGTGTGTGTGTGTGTGCGTGCGTGCGTGCGTGCGCGTGCGCGTGCGCGTGCGCGTGCGTGTGTGTGTGTGTGTGTGAATTGTCTTTCACCATCATCAATTTTTAGTTTCTACTAATCCTATATGTGAATATTTTAACCAATAAACCAAATAGCCGTCTTGATCATTATCTAGTTCATTAATGTATTACTCGTGCTGTCTGTGATATACATGTCGGTAAAATTCTTCATTTAGAGAAGGTTGGGGGCTTTTTCTTTATCGAGATCTCAGGGCAGAAGCTAAGGAAGTGGTGAAATAGAAAATAGAAAAATTTTCACAATTTATTAGAAAACACTATCTAATGTAGAGTATTCGCTTCTCTTCTTCTTGTCCTTATCTCGAATAGGTCTCTTTCTTTCTTACAAGCCCATTTCTGGAGAAATTCTTGACAACAATCCATAGGCCATCCCTACGGACATTTACTGTTGTAGTTGCACACAATACGAAACGATCTGATGATGATGTTGATACGTCTCTACCGTAAGATCTTCCTGGACATCCATCAACAAAGTTGTAGACAATTCCAACGAAATCATATTTAACCTAATGGTAACTTCGCGTTTTTCATGTATTGATCAAATATTCACACTAAGAACAATTATAGAAGAATCAGTAGAAAGGCAATCGCCACTTATTATCACCTTCGTCGATTTTCAAAAAGCCTTAATTTGTGGAAGATACTTACGGTTTTTAAAGAATTAAAGTCACTATATGACAATGTCCTTTAGCTGGTGGGTTTAGGTCACTAAAGGTCAAGGTGTAGTCGTATGGTAGAGAAATTCCCAACAATCCATTGATGGATTTCGCCGGACAATCCAAGAAGCAATAAATACTTTGTGTAAGGTCTCCAAATAAAATGCCTTCGCTATGAAGTATTCATCTTGAACGACTGACAGAGAAATCACATACTAGAATTGCTTCAGCTACGATTATCTAACGGAAATTTTTGATGATGTTCTTCACTGTTTATTTTTCTTACTCTACCGTAAGAAAGTCTTCCTGGACATCCCATTTACAGCTGGGTAACTGGAGTTGTATGACGTGAATCGAACCCGAACCATATTTGCCCTAAGAGCTAAGTAACTTCGCGTTCTTACTTAATGCTGCTCACGGTTAAAGTTCACTGTTGTACTTTAGCTGGTGGGTTTAACACTAAAGGTCAAGGTAGTCGTATGGTAGATACTGCCGTAAGGAAATGAAGTGTTAGAGACTTCACTATACTAGGTCCAGCGTCGAGAAGTACGGTGACCAGTTCACTTTTTCACGGTCTTTTTCTTCCCTAACTCAAGAGCAAAGTCGGGTACCCATTTACAGCTGGGTAGACTGGAGCGTGGCAATACCGTGAATCGAACCCGGCACCTTTGCCGCGAGAGACCAGCGCACTAACAACGGGAATATGAAAAAAGTGGAACTTAATCCATGAGGAAACGGCGTTGTTACACGCTGGCGGGATTTGTTGTTACACACTGGCGGGAGTTGTTGTTACACACTTGCGGGAGTTGTTGTTACACACTGGCGGGAGTTGTTGTTACACACTGGCCGGAGTTGTTGTTACACGCTGGCGGGAGTGTGCTAGTCCAACATTTCTTTAGCAAAATACTCCCCTCCCCCCTTCTCAATAACTTCGATATGTGCCAAATCATTCCCTTTCATCTAACAGTAGATTTGGATCCACCTTATTCCGACTCCTACGAAAGAGTGTGGTTTGAATTCACATGTATTAGTCAGCCAGGTGACTAAGTCATCAGTCAAAGGTCACGGTCATACAGGACCGTAGGCGTGCATTGTTTGGAGCCAGTGGCTCGTATAGTTTGTTTGCTTGTGTCAAACAAAAGTTGACACGCCAGTCGCGTGCCTGTTTTTTTTTTTTTCACAATCACAAACTTGCAGCTCTTCTTAAAATAAAAATAAAATAAGGAAATGAGAAAGAAAGATTGAAATAAAGACAAATATCAGTCACATCAAAATGGAAAGAGTGATTATGAGGACCAGAAGGTGCTTCCCATATGAACCACCACGTGGTATGTAGAAAAGAAAAAAAGAACAGACAGAGAAACAAACATTTGAAAACAACAGTGCACATTTTCCATACGGAAAGCACGCAGCGTGTCTTCCCAAGACGGGATAAAGATATACATTGTTCTTATTATCTCCATCCTTTTATTTAGTCTGTAATTCTCTTTGATATACAAAAATTCAAGGTTTTAAAAACTGAAGTCGTTATCAGTGCATTATTTCTCGTCGTTATCAGTGCATTATTTCTCGTCGTTATCAGTGCATTATTTCTCGTCGTTATCAGTGCATTATTTCTCGTCGTTATCATTATACCACGGCACGTAAGATGCTCCTACATTGAATGACCTAGATAGCTATTTGATTCCAGATCAACATCGTTTATTAGAAAGGTGTATTAACATTATATTTAAAAGAAAAACGTGTAGCGTAGGACAGAGCAACCTAACCTTTGAGGTAAAGACAGGAGTACGACAGGGATGCCCCTTATCAACCACTCTATTTTTAACAGTCATAGACTGGGTGATGCGCCAGACAACAGAGGGCAGTCCAAGAGGAATACGATGGACTACATTTTCTACATTGGAAGATCTGGAATATGCAGATGACATTGCACTGCTAGCACATTTACATCAACACATCCAGGAAAAAACGGATATACTTAATAAGTATAGCCAGCAGGTGGGCTTGAACATCAATATAAACAAGTCAGAGGTCATGACGCTCAATGTGAGCAACCCTGAGCCCATATCAGTAAGGAATCAGCAACTGGAACAGACAGACACCTTCACACACCTAGGATGCATAGTAACACCAGACGGCGGAGCAGGCAAAGACATCAACAACAACAGAATGAACAAAGCAAGAACAGCCCTTTTTAGTCTAAACAACATCTGGAAGTCCCCTCAGTACAGCACAAGCACAAAATTAAGATTATATCAGAGCTGTGTGCTTTCTGTGCTTCTCTATGGTGCGGAATGCTGGATAGTTACAGAGAAGGAAATGTCGAAATTGTCCTCTTTTCACACAACATGCTTAAGAAAGATTCACCGAATCTTTTGGCCGAATACCATCACCAACCAAGATCTGCTTACTCGGAGCAAGCAAGAGGACATGCACACCATCATAGCTGGCAGACGCTGGAGCTGGGTTGGCCATGTCCTCAGAAGAGACCCCGATGCCATCACAAGAACAGATATGCTATGGACGCCTGAAGGAAAACGAAAGAGAGGCCGACCAAAAACAACTTGGCGGAGGACTATGGAGGCAGAGATGCAAAGAATGAACCAGAGTTGGGGCACTGTACGAAGGATGGCCACCGACCGAGCAAAGTGGAATCAATTTGTTGTTGCCCTACAAGACGCCACTAGGCGTGATGGCCACTGACTGCTTTGGCGGTCGGCGGCTAAGGATCAAAGAAGAAGAAGAAAAGAAATAAGAAATGTATAATTAAAAACAATTTAAACCCGTTAACTGTTACAACAATTATCCGATATTTCGGCTGAGAATTAATTATGTTAATGTAAGTCGTCCAATAGGGAGTTGTTAACTTTTGAGGATAAAAGTAGACCATGAGGTTGGAGGTTCATGGGGTTAGCAACCTCATCATGTTAGTTGCTACAGAACTGACCGCTGCAAAAGCATATACGACATGCTTTGATGCAGGCTTCATGCCAAAGGGACAAGCTGTAGTGGTGACGTCATACTCTGTCAGGAGTTACAAGGATAAGAAAAATGAGGATGGAGGTTACAAATTCTGTTTTGTTTCCACGTCATTGATGTCACGTCATTGATGTCACGTCATTGATGTCACGTCATTGATGTCACGTCATTGATGTCACGTCATTGATGTCACGTCGTTGATGTCACGTCATTGATGTCACGTCGTTTATGACACGTCGTTGATGTCACGTCATTGATGTCATGTCATTGATGTCGCGTCATTGATGTCACGTCATTGATGTCACGTCATTGATGTCACAAACTATCGGCAACAGGGGGGGTGATGTTACATTTAAGCCCGCTCCCCTATCATCACACTTCATCATACAATTTCGGCCCGCCTCCCCGTCACTGTGAGACGTCATTTGTGAAACTAAAGATGTGAATATCAGTTATATTGCTTGTGACGAAATCAGTCGTGCCCTTTTTATAACTCTCGTCTCCTCCGGCAGTATCACTTCATTTCTTCATTTTTCTCACTCATCGTCCTATTATTTGGCTTATTTATTGCCCTTACATTATTTTTTGCTGCGACCGCACCCATACTTGTTTACGTTTCTCCAGGTGAACCGTAACAATACCAGGTTAATTACACAGGTCAGTGGTAATACGTTTATCACTTGAGTCGCCTAGCCACCTTTGATAGGAGTCGGTCTCAATGGACACAATATGGTCTTGTACGATCGATAAATAGAACGCCATAATGTCTGCCAGAGAAAGCCGTCTGAGGAATGAGTCAAAACACATGTAACAATGAGATAATAGCTTCCGCCGGCCTATCCCTGTGTAATTATTACAAATAATCTGTCTGAGGAGACAATATTGGCGGACAGCATCTAGAGAGGAAATGAGTGCACAGATGTGTTTATGAGTTTTGCATAAAGAATGCAATCGGAAGCATTACATAATTTTTCAGAAAGAGGTCATGCATTGGAATTTTAAAATGTAACATTTTAAAATATGCGAGGCACATTAAATTAAACACCCCTACCCATACAGTGCAAAAGAGATTGGATTGGTGTAAAGTGACAGCAGCAATACACAATGGTTCTCTTTGGCAAATTCATCGTAAGTACATTCTGGGATTTTGAACTAAGAATTGGAAATATAATCTAGCGAAATCGGATTCACAGATCAGACTGCATCGCAACGTCAAATTAGCAACTCCCTGGAGCTAGACGAAGGATCGGACAAAAGATTCCACAGTTATAAGTGACAGATCGAAGTATTTGGGCAACTTAAAACTTACAAGTAAACCCGCATTTTTAAATACAAAGACTGGAAACTTAAAGGAACAGGACAGTATCTGGGCAACTTTGAAACTTAAAACAGTAAACCCGCATTTTTTTTAAATATTAAGACTGGAGTCCTAAAGAATCAGATCACCCGTCGTAAGAAGAATATTAAATTTCCAGAACAAGTGATTCGAAAGCATCTAACCTAAGTTACCAGTGTCCATTCTAAACTGTGCCAGGAGATTGTATTCCCAAAAGTTGCTTTGGAGTAAGTGTAAACATTTATTTTACAAATGTGAATTTGACGTGTTTTTCTTGCTAAGTGATTATATGAGGCTGGCAACCTCAACATATGAAAATAGTATATTCATAAACCACTACAGCAAGCGCTGGTGATTTCTTCTTGCTAGTCGTACAGACAACCAACAGCAGAATTGGTCCCATACTCCGACTGAAACAGTGATGAGTGATGCGCCTCAAGTGTATCATATCATTTTGTGAGATATATGTACCTTGGTAATTGTAATTCATGCAAATCATTGCTTTTGCGCCGTCCAAGCACATGTTTTCCCAGTTTAATACCGAGAAGAATATTGGTGATTGCTAATCATCTTCCCTGAATTACGCTGTGTATACTCAAAAATCAATTTAATTATTCAGAGAGACTAACGCTGGTGGGTGCACAGCGAGACAATGCGCCTGTTAATCTTCCAACATAGTGTACTTAGCAGGGGCATTTGTTCGTTTTACTAAACGAAGCTATTCGACATCATCACAAAAGACTCATCTATAGAGCTAATTCTTATAAAAAGTAAGTTCACTGGATTTACACCAGCTGGAGGCTTGGACGGGCTATAATCATTGATTAATTCTTGACAAAAGGCGACTGACCGATCTAAGTTAACTATTTCCCTGCCAATGCAGCATTGTTTTTGACTTCGGAAATATCTTATGAACATTCCCTTGAGATAGAAGCGTCCTTACCCTTCTATCTACAACTCTGCCAAGTGTAATCTTGTGCGAAGAAGACGCCTTTGACGACCCATTTTAGATACTCTTGCGTTTTGGCCAATTGTGGACCACTACTTCAGAGCTAAGGGGAGGCGATCCGTGACATTGCCAGATGATACCAAACAAAGATACAGCGATGCGGAAAACATTCGTCAGCTATAAATAACTAAATGTTGATGACGAGCATGATAATAATGATGATGATGAAATGTAAGAAATATTAAACAAATTAGACATGGGCTTCTTCTTCTATTTCTTCTTTCGCTCTCAAAAGACCACATCTAATATAAATATGGCAGTCTGTCTCAGGCTTCTCTCATCGCCATAGAGCTTCTCATTCTAAAAGGGTTTAAGACGGTCGTGTTGTCAATCTGACCCTCTCGTGGAGCCGACATCCCTTGAGGGCATTGTTTACTGTTGACGTATTTTGTTTCCCCTGCTCTGTAGTAGTGGTCCACTAATGGCCAACAATCGAGTAAAATAAATGTTCTTTTTTTTTGTTTTGTTTTTTTAAACAAAGGCAGCAACCTTCACTCATGATTACTCTTGGCATAAATGTAAACAGAAGGTTGATGTTTCTATTTAATGATTGATGTTTCTTCCCTGGAAGGTTTCTCTGACTTTTGGCGATAAGTATTTTCACTGAAGTGTTAGCTTTCTAATCTTAAAATATACTCTTAGTCACTTTGGTTTGTCCTATAATGGAATCTTTATTACCACCCCTCTTCTGGCTATCCGTGATCTCCTAACGAAGCTAAGAAATGCAGTGGAGATATTTTCAAAACGCTTTAATTTTTAAAGTTGAAATTTTGCCTACGCAAAATGGAACCTCGCGAGACTCTCTAGTGTGAAACCCAATCATAATTAAGTTTAGTTTAGTATTCAAATTTCATACGAACCACACGGTAGGGTATCTTATTTTAGTAAATGTTTTCCCTATCCCTAATTCTGAACATTATTGACCTGACCATATACGGTTTTGCAGCTCAGTGTTACATTTACCAGAAACATTGTGTCGTACGACATGCCCTACTTATTAAATCTGATAATCTCTTCTCCAATGTTGCACTCTCTTTTCCCATTCCCGTTTATTACAACCAGACATCTAGCTTAAGATTGTTAAAAGACCTGCCGGAAGTCATTACGTTATATGTCTGGTGTTAAGATTGTTACATTTACGATAACTTGGAAGCTGTATTTTCTGCAAGTCGTGCCGGCCAATCAGACACGTTATCTGTAATTCACCGTCTTCAACCATGCTGCCCGGAAATAAATATAGTGTTCTAATACCTCATTGCTGATAATATCACTTTGTGACAAAACGTCTGAACATGCTCTTTTGTGTGATCTCTCACACCTTCAGCCCTCCGGCAGTATCCTTTCGTTTTCTTCATTTTCTCACTCATCGCTTTTATTTGGCATAAATCATGCTTTTTCATTCGTTATTGTCACTTTTTTGCTCTATGCTGGACATAGCATGGGGAAAGTCTCTAACACGCCACTCCCCTATGACAGTATTTGCTACGGAAGTATTTGCTATAGGACTGTCTGTATCTGGTTTACCACTCCTCAGATGTATTTACGTTCCGCCAGCTGAACTGTGGTATTATCATAACAATTCCCAGTCGTCAGACCGGTCACCCGCTTATCTCTTTGAATCCGTCTGGCCACCCGTGGAAACGTGCCCGTCAAACATTTGACCCCATTAGAAAGCTGTTGATCATTGTGACGTCAAGCTTGTATTGTGCGTACGATGAAAGAAGACAACACTGTCTGATCAGACATCTGTCTGGCGGAGGCACGCAGATAAAGGGGATAATTAGATAATCTGTCGGGATAGACATCTGGGCGGAAGACATTACGCCAGGAAAACACGGTCACAATATTGTGATAGACAGAGGTGCACCGGAAGTCTTATGTAACGATATGACATCACTGTTGTAAGAGGCATCGCGTGTATATTAAATTTAATATTTGCAAATACGCGTGGGATAAGTAATGATAAACTTCCCCACCCAAACAGTGCTAGATAGCCAGATTGGATAGCCAGAATCTACGAGTACAATGAATTGATTGGAACATTCGGTGAAAACTCAGCTGGGATTTGAAACTAAGGAGTGTGAGATATACTGTAGAAATCAGACACACACACACAGACTGCATCGCAGCGTTAACGAAGCACCTCCGAAAAAAGCCAGAGGAAAGAGGAAATGACTTACAATTCCACAACTATAAGTACCAGATCGAGTATTGGGCAACTTTGGAATTTACAAGTAAACCGCAATTTTAATACAAGACTGAAAACTTGGGAATTTTATCACAAGGAGTCAGAGACGAATTTTAACAAAAGTTTGCAGGAGAAGTGTGTATTCCCAAAATTTTGGGGTAAGTGTAAACAAAGTATTTACTAATGTAAATTTTACAGGTTTCTTGCTAAGTGGTTATATACGAGGCTGGCAACCTCAACATATGAAAATAGTATATGCATGAACCACTACTGCAAGAGCTGGTGATTGTTTCTGACTAGTCGTGCGGGGAAACCCGACAGCAGAAATGACCCCAAAACTCAAACGGGTGTAAGGACGAGTAATGAGTGATGATTACATCACATGTGCTTAAAGTGTATAGAATCATTTTGTGAGATTTATATACCTTTTTTAAATTGTAATTCAGGCAGATCATTATTCACGCACTCCAGACGCAATTTTATAGTTGACCCTCAGACGGATATTGGTGAATTTTCATCATATACCCTGAGTTACATTGGGTGCTCGGGAATTTAATTCTTCTGAGAGGTTAACATTGGTGGGTGGAGCGCATGAAAATGGGCCTGTTAGTTGCGGAGAACAAATGTACTCAGCAGAAGGCATTTGTTTCTTTCTATTTGTCACAGTTCGTGGTTACAAAACATCAGACGTAAGTACTGAAGTTCCTACGCCACTAGTGTGAGAGAAGAGTATCAACACTAACCGCCTACAGTGGACGAGTTATTTTGGAGAAGTGTACTCATTACCAAAAAGAAGTGACGGAAACCACAGCTGCAGGACTCATCTGGAGCTAAGTTTTGTGTAACAAGCTACAGCAAAAGTCAAAGACATTCTAAAGCCCATTCTAAACCTCAATGAGGAAACTTTAATTTCAATTTTCACCCAATTTTCCATATTTATTTTCCCATGTTAAAGACTAATTGACTATTAAATTTGTTGTATGTTATTTTAAAGTAAATAATAATAGTTGATTCAGTATATGTACGAAAGAAAACTTATGAGCCAGTCTTTCTTGATAAATACATACATACATACATACATACATACATACATATATACATATATATATATATATATATATATATATATATATATATATATATATATGTGTGTGTGTGTGTGTGTGTGTGTGTGTGTGTGTGTGTGTCTGACCGTGTGGCCAGAAAGGTGTAATGTTAGACTGAGTAATTAGTTGTCGATCTAGTCTACGGTGTGAATTTGTGCTCATGTTGGCATTTTCACCCGGTAATGGGCGATTTTAACGAAACACACCTTCGCCATCCGTGAAGAAGACAGACGTGTGAAACGTGGGAGACAACCATCGGTTATTAGACATCTTGGCGCGGTCTGACACCAGAGGGAAAACACCTTGTTGAGCACGAAACCGTGAGGTGTGACTCCAGGCAAGAAATATCGTGGGAATGTAACCACCTTTGGGCGGAACTTCAATTGTGGGCGTCTAGAAAGATAATCTTTACTAAAATGTGATCTCATGTCATCCAAACTGAGCATAGGACTCCTGATTTGCTCCCTAGAGAGATGGGTAGAGTTTTCCCTGACATTTTGACGTAGCTATAATGTGGGGCATGGTTGGAGATGCAGATTTAAACTAAAACAGTGAGAGGCTTCAGCGAGAGAGCTGAGAAGTAGCAAGATCGTTCTTGTGCAAAATGCGCCCTCGTACGATAACCAACTGAGGTTTGGGCTTTTGCATAGTTGCGTCTGTGCTAAGAGAACAAACGACATAGAGAGAGTCCAGCAGTCTGTGCTGGGTTATTATATGGTGTTACCTAAATAGCTTGGTTATACGGTGTTGCTTAGGAATTGCCTTCAAAGTAAACTTGTGGACAACATTGTTTTAGTATGATTCATGTGCTACCTGATAGGGTTTCATTAATAAAAGTGGGACCCTGTCATCAAGAGTTTTTCTGTGACTGCGGAACGTGTGTGAAAGTAGGTTAGAGAGAGTGACGACAACATTACACACAAATCCTTATTCTTCTTCACACATCGTCTTTGCACCGTCATATATATATATATATAGCCATTACCTATAAGAGAGCATTCGTTGGATTACTCCAACTGGGGGCTTGAACGGGCCAGAATCATTGCATAAACCCTTCACAAAAGACGACGGACCAGATAATAAATTAACAAATTTGCTTAGCCCTTAAGCAGCATTTGTTCTTGGCTTCTAAGAATATCTTGTGAAGGCTCCTCTAAGGTAGAAGTGCCAGTCATCTTCTATCTACATCTTTGCCAAGAGTAATCTTGCGCGAAGATAGATACCTTGGACGACCTACTTTTAGATACGCTTGCGTTGTGACCATTAGTGGACCACTACTGCATAGCAAGGGAGGCAATCCCGTGACACACTTACAGACTATCATCTTGAGTTACTCAATCAAACATCTTAGCCTTGGCGGAAGCAATAGTTGCTTCTATCTATAGTCCGTCTGTCTTAAACAATACAGCTGGCGTCTACGGGCAAACCAAATGTTGACATAATCTCATTGTTTCATCTGGCAACTCGATTACTATCCACAACCAAAGGCTACGTGACATGTGCGGTCAAGCTTTGACGTGTGGGAGGTCGGGGAGTGACTTACCGAGGATAAGATAATATTGGTATATGACGGCGTAAAAGTAAGATAATGACCGAATAAAGAGAAAATGGAATAATTGGAATGAGTACTGACCGAGAGGAGTGTAGGAAGAAAAATTGGACGAAAGACTAGAACGTTTATTTCGTCACAACTGTTTGGACACATGTCTACCTGTAGCATTTTTAATTTGAACTTTTTTATTTTTATTTGTTGAACTTAGTGGCTAAGAGGTATGGCGTCCGCCTCGAATTCTAAAGATACCGGGTTCGATTCCCAGTAGAGGGAATGTAATTTATGGAAATATTTTTCAGAACCAGTGGCCCTTATTATGTCATATCCCCCCCCCCCCCCCGGTCTTATGGGTAGTGTGATAGGATGTCTAACCTTCTCGGATAAGGGCGCATAATGAGACATGTAGGCGTCCTGGTCGTGATCGTATAGGGGTTAGTACTTCTCGCTGAGGCCGCGACAACCCAGTTTCGAATCCCTGTCAAGTCGTATGCAAGCTGTGACGTCTTGCACTGCCAAGCCCAAAATTTATATAACAAAATAAAATGGGAATATGAAACGGATTACACAGGTTTGCACTGTTTTATTGTCAAACGGACATTCATTCATTTATATAGTGCCTTGTCGACAGGCGTTGTCCATTTCCTACAATAACTGGTGTCTTGAATCAGCCACGGGTTCAATGTCTTCCCATGCTGAGTTTTTAGTTTTTCCAATGCCGGGTTTTCTGTTTTTTCCCATGCCAGTTTTCAGGGTGTCTTTTTCCCCCGTGCCGAGTGTTCAGTGTCCTCTCATGCTGCGTTTTTAGTCTGTCGATCATTTCTCTCCAGATGTTCACATTCTGTCGATCATTTCTCTCCAGATGTTCACATTCTGTCGATCATTTCTCTCCAGATGTTCACATTCTGTCGATCATTTCTCTCCAGATGTTCATATTCTGTCGATCATTTCTCTCCACATGTTCACATTCTGTCGATCATTTCTCTCCAGATGTTCACATTCTGTCAATCATTTCTCTCCAGATGTTCACATTCTGTCGATCATTTCTCTCCAGATGTTCACATTCTGTCAATCATTTCTCTCCAGATGTTCACATTCTGTCAATCATTTCTCTCCAGATGTTCACAGTCTGTCGAGATATTTCTCACTCATTGTTCTCATTGTGCCGAGGTATTTCTCTCTTGTTGTTCTCATTGTGTCGAGGTATTTCTCTTGATGTTCTCATTGTGTCGAGGTATTTCTACCTCTCTTTTATTATTTTCCACGGTGAGTTTCAAGGACCAAGTGGTACCAGATTCCCGAATTTTTCTGTGGATGAAATTTGATCTGACAAATAATAAATCCAAGGTGGTATTCTCGACCAATTAAATGTTTACTATTTGTATCTCTTGCGTACTTATACCAGTTTTTACTACCGTACGAATCATATTAATCAGCGTGAGGTTTGTTTTCTGCGACAGAACTCACTCTGCAGTTGTCAGGTCCTGTCAACTGCATACAAAAACGCCTGCACTTTATAGAAAAATTGCCCGATATTTATAACTTAAAACAACAGTCCCATAAAATAGCGGAATAAATGTATGTCTGAAAACGGAACTAGTATAAAGTATTTTAAAATGTCACTATATTCCTATCTGTTGGATTAGGAGGAATGTTAAACGTATTAGTAATAATTTTCCATCACAATAAAAAGTAAATGGTAAGCAAAACATCACAAGAGCCTACATATGCCGTGACCAGGATTCGAACCTGGGTTGTCGCGGCCACAACGCGAAGTATTAACCACTATACGATCACGGCCAGGACGCCCACTGAAAGTAAGTTTGGAAGCAATGATACTGTCCGAGTGTGGCGTGCTTTCTTCTGTTTCTGGTTCTAGCGATTTATTTCATTTCGGTTTCACATTATTGTGACAGACGAACTCGGCTGACCCTGAAGTGTTGGATGATATGGTACGACCCTTCGTAACGACCCCTTCGGATAACATCAGTGCCCCCGAATATTCTTGTAATCTTTTCGTCAAACGGGATTTTTTTCCAACGTGGACTCATTAGCATGCAACCTTTCCACGCAGATTGTCAACACGTTTGCTGATTAATATGTGGACAGTTTATCTACCGTACATTCTGGTCATCGCATTGATTTAAGGAGAGGTTAAATCACGCCCACGGATATCTCTTGAGCAATCATATGCAGTTATTTTCATTAACTTGGTCAGAACCGGCCCAGTGGGGGCGTTGCCAGAATCAAACGTAAGTAGCGGCACACGATCAAACAGGCAACGAGGGATCTCAGGAAAGACTAGCGGCATGCTATCAAAGGCCGTAGTGGTCCCTGAAACGAACGACGCAAGTTTCTTGCCGGCATTTCGCATCTCGGTGTTAACCACAGAACCGATCGCAGTGGAAGCGAACGGGAAAGCCGAAGCGGACGCAGCGAACGGAGATACGGAAAACCAGGGGCGGCATCTCGCTTTATTCTGGCGGTCAGAACCCCGAAAGTCTCCTGAGATCTAAAAAGGTGTCAAATTCTAACATGTCCCCCCAATCTTGCATTTCAGTTAGATATATACAGACCATGAAGAAAGCCATTTTATCATTCGATTGCCAGAGATTTAAGATTCACTAGCTATAGTAGAATTTTTCTACGCAAGCACCCATTTATGAAAGTCTGTAGCTTTTTGGTTATTGTCTTTGTTGTTCTCCATGTCTCAGAGCCATACAATAGGACTGACTTCACATTTGAGTTGAAGATTCTTATTTTCATCATCTTGTTACTAACATAATAAGATTTTGAGTGGTCCAGCAATAATTTAAATGGACCTCTGACAATGTTTTTAAAACGGACCATTTATCTTGTTACTTGAGAATACCATTGTTTAGATATAATAGTGTTTGCTTGTTTTATGTTGTTTTGTGTTTTTAGCTAACCAAACATCTCGTCACGAAAGAATACGATTTATTAGTGCTAGCAGTAATGTATATAGATCCATGATATCGTTTTGAAAACAAACACTCATTTTGTCACTGACAGAATAAAATTTATTACATCAAGCAGTAATGTAAATTTGTCACTGACAGAATAAAATTTATTAGATCTAGCAGTAATTTAAATAGATTCCTGATATTGTTGTCTAAAACAGATCAATCATCTTGTCACTGACAAAATCAGATTTGTTACTTCTAGAAGTCATTTACATTTATCCCTGATATCGTTTTTTAAATAAACTGCTCATCTTGTAACTGACGAAATACAATTTGCTGGGTCTAGAGGTAGATTTCATTGATCTCTCATAACGTTTTTAACATAAACCACTCACTTTGTTACTGATAGAATGAGATTGTTCAGATTTAATCGTGTTCTTTTTTATAATAGCAAAATATGAATACATATATATGCCTAAGGATCAGTGGCATCAATATGGTGGGGACAGTTGGGGCACGTGACCTGTGCACCAAATTTGGAAAAAAAAGGGGGGCGGGGGCGCCATTTTATGGTTAACAAAAAGAAAATTTCCACATCTCATTTATGACAATCGCATTTATCATACTTTCCATTTATGTGTAGGTATGTGTAATTGAAGGAAGGAGTCAGGTTATGACATTATAACGAGTAACCAGTTTGAGGACCAGTAGAAGAATTCAGCTTTAATCTTAAATTACTGCTTTCAAGGGGCGCCATTTTTTTTATTTGCCTTGGGCGCCATAAACCGTAGTTACGCCCCTGCTAAGTGTATACACACACACACACACTCACTCAAGTCAAGCATCACAGTTACCCTAAGAATGGGGGACACAAACTTCGGCCATCCCTACACGTTTATTGAATTAACAGCATTAAGGGGAGAAGTTACAGCAAAATGCTATTTTCATAATTAACTACCGGATTTTGATACAAAATGAACAGGGTTATCTTGCAACAGCAATAGCTATGCATACCAACGCATCAGATAGTGTCATTATATTGATTGTCATAGAAACAGTGGTCATATTTGATTGTAATGCTATATTTCAATTCCCTTAAGTTTTTATTTTAATTTCTTGAATGATTACACCAAAACTGGAATGGAAACTCATCGCTGTATTCTAAAACTTGTCAGACTATATACTGATAACTTTATTAGTTTCCGAGATATAGAAAGCTATTATCTAAAATAGTGATATATTTTTGTTTTCAAAATGTTACATCATTATTTGTATAAATTGTGATAACATATCAGGAGTCGGCTCGGTGTAAAGTGCAATCTTTACTATCTTGCAATATAATACATTTATATACTTATTATGTTCGCAAATATTTTGTAAACAAAGTATTTCCTTTTTAAGTGCTTAAGGAGAAGTCATTTTTGAGTTACTTCCCTTGAAAGGAGTTCCGTCATCTTCGATCGGACTCCGCGGACGGATCTAGGCCTACTGCGATTTATTCTTTGCCTGGGTAGGAATAGATTGTTCTTGCTTCAGTATATCTATGGCCTGAATTTATACGTAGTGTTTGTATGAGTAGGACGAGTCTGTCTTATATATGTATATCTTTACATTTCTAAGTCGAACTATGTTGGTTGTCGCTAGAAAAGGTCAAAGGCTATGCAGCGGAAGTATCGCTAGCAGGGGGTGTGATTCATGGCTGTCATCCTGTCGGGATGTCGAATTTTGTTGTAGCAGGCTTATTGCCGAAAAAGTGATCTATAAGTAGATGGGGAAAAGTGATAGTCATTTAGACATGTTGTATGTACTTTACCCCAGTGTTTATTCTCTTTTGCCAAGGAATGGCAAAGTTATATTTCGCATAGAAAGGTAAAACCACAATTTATTATGAACTTGGGCCTCGCCATCGTTGTCGATAAGCAGATGCACAGTGGTACTTTTGAAAAGAATATTTATTCAAAGGAAGATGACATTCCTATGTATCAGCACTAGATTATATGATATTATTCAATTACCTCTATGATAGAAGCTATGAAGAAATGAGGACATTTAACGAATGACCAATTTTGGTCTGTATCCAATAGTGAGTGAAGCTCACGAGAGAAGCACAGCCATGTTGAAATCCATATACTTTGTATTTATCGAGTGAGAAAAAGGGATGCCTGTACTATCGCTCCATGAACCAAGAGATCACTGCTACATGTGAGAACCCATGTCTGGGATTCCTATATCTTTATGAAAAATATATATATATTGAACTTTACGTGAAGGGATATTCGCTAGACGAGGTTAAGTCTAGGAGCCTTCCTATATATTGGTTATGGTCTGACGTGCCCGGTCAGTAAAGCCAGATGATTTACATGATGGAACTCTGAATGCTTATTTACGAATGCTCCATTATGATATTTGCCAAGCATGAATGCTAACTTAAGATGATATTCCTGTGACCAACATTATGCTGTCTATGTCGACATTTGTTCCTGTAACCATACACGTACTGTCCAAGTGTGCGTCTCATTAAATGTTATAAAAAGACCACGGTAGTTCCAGTACTTCTTGAATTCGAACAGTGTGAGTATGAGTGATGTACTACCAACCTGTCAACTCTATCGAATCATTCTACCATTCGCGTTCTGACATTCAGATACACACTCATTGTCTACACTCACATTCTTGTCAGAGCATCATCACGTTCCAGGACAAGATGACCTGTATGACCAAAACTGTGCTGGGTTTAATGAGTTGACAATCGTTACACTTTACTACACCAGTCCCAACATCTACGTTTATCAACTGGTGGACATTCACGGCATTTAACAAATAAACGTGATTTAACAACTGGTGTGCCAGCTTCCTGGGTCAACCTGCACAGTGACCATATTGAGAAGTAAACTACTGAGACCAGACGTTCCTTGGGGTCTGTTACGACACACAAATACATCAACAGTACAACTCTACAGTGATGTCAGCGTGACCTGTCCTGTCGAGAGTATGCAGTAACTAGGTCAGCGTTTGTTGACATTTGGTTCGTTGGACATTTGCCATACAACTGACAGTGTTACACACAGCAAGCTTGGTTGAAACATAGAACATTACACATCAGGACTGGAGAATATTTGACAGTGTTTGCGAAAGGAAATGTTATTGAACTGAGAAGTCCTACATCGATTGTTATTATTCACATCAACGATGGAGCTTCTATTTCTGTGTTGAATTTAAAATAATTAGACCAGAAGTATTTGTTTAATAAAGTACCACAGTACTGTACTATTAGGCAGTGTAACTGAGCCTTCTTTCCAACACATTCTTTCTGCAACACTCTATTTACATCATATTGCCATACTATTTATGCATTTATGTATTTATGTTTAAATATTTATATGTGATATTTGTTTGTATCCAGCGGGTTGTTGTTTTGGTTGGGCGGTGTCACACAACAGAGTATCCCACGTAATAGAGGGTTTGATGTGTGCGTTTCTATAGGTGCAATTTTCTTGATTGAAAATTTGCTGCGACAGCTGTTGCTATTAGTGTTAGCTGTGAAGACTGTACTCATTGTTGTTTTTGTAATATTCCTCTGTTCTTTAGTTTGTTTTGATTTGTTTGTAATTTGTTGGTCTACCCTATTCTATCTTTCAGTTCTATTCTCAATTTATATTTATATACTGTGGCGTTATTTGTATTTGTTATCCTCTTGCGGTTTATCTTTTATTGTTTTTCCCATTTGATTTATTTCATTTCCGCAAATGTTTTCATGTTCTTCTGTATAACTGTTTTGTTTTGTGCCTGATCGACATACACTATTTAAAATATAGTTGATCATATAAATTGATGTACAAGAATCAACTGATAGTTAATTGCTATTACTAAAGGTACACAGTTGATGATATAAAACACTATTTCTGGTGCACTGCACTTATATTATAGAGTGAACCAGCAACTTATAGCTGTTATTATATAAGGATTTATACAAGACCTTTGTAAGGCTTGTTTCCCACAGTGATTGGGATAGTTAAGTACTATTTTCCACAGGTTACAAAGTTATCATACAAGGTCTTTGATTAAGACTAAGAAAGTGAATTTATTTACTTTTGCAAATTACTGATCTTATTAGACAAGATGTCTACATTAGATTATTTTATCACACAAGGCAAAGCTCTTGATAAGACTGGTCAGCAATTAGAACAATGGGCAGTTGCTCAATATGACAAAGCATTAGCTGCAGAAGAGAAAAAATTAGCAGCTGAGGAAAAAAAAATTACAAAGAGAGGATGAACAAAAGAAATTGCAGATACAGACTGATGAAAAAAGATTCCAGATGGAAAAAAAAAAAAAAAAAAGAAAAGATGAGGCTGCTGCAGAAGAGAAAAGAAAACAAATAGAAAGCTCAAGAGAAAAAAAGCAATAAGAGAACATGAACACCAAAAAGAACTTTTAGCATTTGAGTTAGAAAAGTTAAAGTTAACAAACATAAGTAATGTTAATCAAGCATCTGGTGGTAATGGTAAACCCTTTACTTACAAGGTCAAGGTACCAGCGTTCAACCCTTCCAGTGATGACATAACATTCTGGCTAAATAGATTTGAACGCTCGTGTCGAGCCCATAATGTGGACAAATCACAATATGCTAACCAGTTATCAGAAAATCTGAAAGGTGATTCTCTGACTAGTTTAAGTTTGGTTGAAGAGGCTGACAAAGATAACTATGATGTTATTAGGGCAGCCTTATTAAAGAAGTATCAGTTGTCTGAAGAGGGTTATCGGAAGTTGTTTAAGACAATGGTGCCTGAGGCAGGTGTAGAATTCTCAGAATTCATTGCAAGGACACGTCTTACATTTGATCGTTGGATTGAGCTATCCAAAACAGAAAAGACTTATGAAGCCCTTATGGACTTGATACTCAGAGACAAGATTATGTCAAGTATAAATAAACCTTTCCTCGAATTCTTACATGAGCGTAAACCTAAGTCTCTAAAAGAAATGGAACAGTATTGTACCCAATACGTCACTGCACATCCGGACGTAGCTATTAGCAACAGTAAGGTTAAAGAAGGTATGCCAGTTGCTTCTGCAACACCATACAACCCTAATCACTCTCACAAATTCCAAGGACCTCAAAATAGGTTTAATAAAAAAGGTAACTATTACAGTTATCAGAACCAAGGTAACCAATCATTTCAGGGTTCTTCTTCGAATACCTGGAGAAGAGCTGACAGCCCTCGATTCAGGGGTGGTCATAATTACAGGAACTTTCGCAAAGGAAGTCATTCTAGAAACTATCCAAGTTTTCCTTCATGGAGACAACAAGATCATAATTACAGAGATACTCATTATAATGAATATGATGATAGTAACCAAAGGAGCTATGATTCAAACCCGAGTAGGGGTTATAATAGTGGAAACAATGATAAGTACAGAGGCAATAATAACAGAGGTAGAGCACAATTCAAAAAACATAAAGCTCATTACCAGGCGAACTCTGCACAGCAAGAGTCCCACGAAGCCTATAAACAAAATAAAGATAATGATGACTCTAATAATATGGCATGTGCCGCTTTTGATTTTGGGAGAGCATCTCAGTGCCCCCAATGCAAAACATTATTTGAGCCAACCACAGTGTCTACTTTAAGCTGTGGCCATCCTCTTCCCGCTCTTCCTGCGTCAATCGCGCATGATGGGAGAGGTTCTCTTGTCTTACACAAAGGTTTAGTAAATGACAATCCAGTCTCAGTACTTTTTGATTCTGGATGCACAACTATTGGGGTTAGGCAGTCACTCATAGATCCTTCTCATTCTACAGGCAAAGTAGTCAAATGCGTAACATTTGGCGGCACCATAGAGAAATACTCTACCGCTATCATTAGGATTGCTACTCCTTTCTTCACAGGAGATGTACACGCATGTCTTTTGCCGAATCCGATCGCTGATCTTATCATCGGTCGCATTCACGGAGTCAAAGAATGCACTCCGGAGCAAATTTCCGTTTGGGAAAATCAAAATATGCAATCTGCTAATGCGGTAGTCACTAGAGCTCAAGCTCTCAATATGCCTGAAACTTCATCTGTTGAAGATAATGAAGTGCATAACCAAGATGATCCCTTGGTAATTTCTCGTGACTCGTTTATAAAACAACAAGAAGAAGATCCGACTCTTAAGAAATTCTTCACTCTTGTAACGAAAGGTGATCCGAATAAAGATTCAAATTGTAAATCTTGGATTACAATGAAGAATGGCGTACTTGTACGTATGGTGCAAGACTCCACTAAGTCAAGTCATTCTCAGATTCTTGTACCCAAGAATTTGAGAGTTAAGATCTTACAACATGCACACGACTCTCAGTGTGCTGGTCACATGGGTTTTTCCCGTACAAAGTCAAGAGTTCTTGCGGCTTTCTTTTGGCCTTTTGTGAACAAGGACATACGGATCTATTGTCGATCCTGTAAAGTATGTCAAGAAGTCAAATCCAAAGGTCCTCGTCATGCTGCGCCTATTCAGGCTGCAGATATTCCTATTCGTCCATTCCAGAAAATGGCGATAGACATCATTGGTCCATTCAAGATCAAATCTGCTAGAGGACATCAGTTTATCTTAACGTGTGTAGACATGTGCACACGTTGGCCAGAGGCTATCCCTCTAAAGAGCATTACTACCGCTGACATTGCAGATGCTCTTTGGCTTATATTTTCTCGGCTGGGATTCCCCGGAGAAATATTATCAGATCATGGCACCCAACTGATATCGGATACCATGTCTCAAGTAATGTCTACTCTACAGATAGAGAGATCTTTGAGTAGCATCTATCATCCTATGTCCAATGGGATGGTCGAGCGACTAAATAGAACACTTAAGAACTTATTAGGGAAGATAACTGAGGATCATCCTCAAGATTGGGATAGGGTTTTACCCGCGGCCCTCTTCGCGTACAGAGAGGTCCCCAATGAACATACAGGGTTTTCTCCCTTTGAACTTGTCTTTGGCGCGCGACCGCGCGGCCCAATGTCTTTGCTGCATGATCTTATAACAGCTGACAATATTGACGATGACACAAAATCTTCTTACGAGTATGTCATCGCGCTGAGACAGAAGATTATCGAAGCATGCAAATTGGCAACGTCCTCTTCTGAATTTGCTAAGCAGAAGGCAAGACAATTTGCTAATAAGAAGAGAACTTTACGACAACTTTGTCCTGGTGACAAAGCATTTGTTTTGCTACCTTGTCGTGAAAATAGACTCCTTATTAGTTGGAAAGGTCCGTACGATATAATATCGAAAATTTCAGATGTTGACTACATCGTCGATATTAACGGGAAGCATAAAACCTTCCACATCAATATGCTTACGGAGTTCCATGAACGTCCTGACTATCTACAGCCTATTTTCCAGGCAACGGACGATTCTCATGTCAAACATGGTCATTACTCATCACTGTCTGTAATACAGGATGAGGAAACAAGTTTTTCGGATGTTAATCTTCCGCTTCCAATGATCCCACTTCATTCTAGTGAATCATGGAAAGACGTTACTGTTTCTCCTGATTTGTCTCTAGGAGAACGGCGACAAGTTTCGTCTATGTTACAAACATTTCAGGATGTCCTCACTGACATCCCTGGACAAACTCATGTCATTGAGCATGACATTGTTCTAACTGAACATACTCCAATTAGGGTTAGACCTTATCCTATCCCTATACATTTCCAAACACAGGTTGAAAAGGAGTTGGATGAAATGATAGATTTACAAATAATCGAACCATCCACTTCTGCATATTCTTCGCCGATGGTTATTGTTCGAAAAAAAGACAATAACATACGTCTTTGCGTTGACTATCGCAAATTGAATCAAGTTACGAAGTTCGATGCTGAACCTATGCCTTTACTAGAAGAGCTACTTACTCGTCTTTCTAAATCGCATTTTTTCACTAAACTTGATTTGTCTAAAGGATATTGGCAAGTTCCATTATCCGAACGCGCCAAACCTCTTACCGCTTTCTCTACTCCCAGAGGCCTTTTCCAATGGAATTTTATGCCTTTCGGCCTTATGAACGCACCAGCTACATTTGTACGCATGATGCGTCGAATCCTATCGTATCGGTCAGATGTCATTGCTTATCTAGACGACATCTGTCTTTTCAGCGATACTTGGGAAGATCACTATTCAGGGTTAGTTGAATTATTATCAACTCTGCGTGAGTATAACCTGACAGCAAAACCATCCAAAGCTTGTATTGGCTTTAGCGAAATTGCTTTCTTAGGCCATCGAGTAGGTCACGGTTTCTTGAAGACAGAAGACCATAATATCACTAAGATACTTAACATCTCTATCCCTAGGACTAAAAAGCAAGTGCGAAGTCTTTTAGGTCTCATACAATTTTATGGACGTTTCATTCCGAATCTGTCCTCTATCATGGCACCTCTCTCTACACTATTAAAGAAAGGGTCGCCTAACATGGTTCACTGGTCTCATGAATGCCAATCTTCACTAGAGAAGATCAAAACTATGTTTTCATCACCACCTATTTTAGTGTTACCTACAACAGATAAGACATTTGTTCTTCGTAGTGACGCTTCATCCACTGGGATTGGAGCGGCACTAATGCAAGAGTACTCTGGAACTCTGCATCCTGTAATGTATATATCCAGAAAACTTAATGCTGCAGAAAGGAATTACTCGGTTTTAGACCGTGAATTATTGGCAATGGTTTGGTCAATTCTCAAACTCCAAAGATTCCTTCTGGGCGCGCATTTCGTAGTGGAAACTGACCAAAAAGCTCTTACGGCTATCCAAAGTAAGAACTTGAAGAGCTCGAGATCAACTCGATACGCAATCGCTCTTCAACCTTTTCATTTCTCTGTACGAGCTATCCGTGGTTCAGAAAATGTGATGGCGGACATTCTGTCCAGATGCCCACATGATGCCACTTAACTGTTAAATATTGGATCTTTTTAATATGTATAACTTTACAACAGTTATTTTTTGTTTCTTTACTAAGATACACATTTGTAATTTAATAATAGAATGATGGTATCTCTACTTAGCGGTTTATTGATGTTTATTCACCGCTGTTCTTTGATGATTGTTTCTTCATAAAACATAAATTTAAGATTATAGTGTGAATTTTTGGTATGCATTGTATAATTACCAGAATTGTATTATACGTACATCACACCTTCCTGGAAACATTTATTCGTAGAGAAACAATTTCTCTCAGATTTTGAGATATATTCTCACCGGTCATATTAGGAATTATAGTTATTCCTGATATTTTCATCTGCGCAGTATTCTTGCGTTGTGAGCCTATTCTACGTTGCTCCTAGATGTATTTAAAAAAAAAAAAAATTTTTTTTTTTTTTCCCGGGAGGTGTGGTAAGACTGTAAAGTGCAATCTTTACTATCTTGCAATATAATACATTTATATACTTATTATGTTCGCAAATATTTTGTAAACAAAGTATTTCCTTTTTAAGTGCTTAAGGAGAAGTCATTTTTGAGTTACTTCCCTTGAAAGGAGTTCCGTCATCTTCGATCGGACTCCGCGGACGGATCTAGGCCTACTGCGATTTATTCTTTGCCTGGGTAGGAATAGATTGTTCTTGCTTCAGTATATCTATGGCCTGAATTTATACGTAGTGTTTGTATGAGTAGGACGAGTCTGTCTTATATATGGATATCTTTACATTTCTAAGTCGAACTATGTTGGTTGTCGCTAGAAAAGGTCAAAGGCTATGCAGCGGAAGTATCGCTAGCAGGGGGTGTGATTCATGGCTGTCATCCTGTCGGGATGTCGAATTTTGTTGTAGCCGGCTTATCGCCGAAAAAGTGATCTATAAGTAGATGGGGAAAAGTGATAGTCATTTAGACATGTTGTATGTACTTTACCCCAGTGTTTTTTCTCTTTTGCCAAGGAATGGCAAAGTTATATTTCGCATAGAAAGGTAAAACCACAATTTATTATGAACTTGGGCTTCGCCATCGTTGTCGATAAGCAGATGCACAGTGGTACTTTTGAAAAGAATATTTATTCAAAGGAAGATGACATTCCTATGTATCAGCACTAGATTATATGATATTATTCAATTACCTCTATGATAGAAGCTATGAAGAAATGAGGACATTTAACGAATGACCAATTTTGGTCTGTATCCAATAGTGAGTGAAGCTCACGAGAGAAGCACAGCCATGTTGAAATCCATATACTTTGTATTTATCGAGTGAGAAAAAGGGATGCCTGTACTATCGCTCGATGAACCAAGAGATCACTGCTACATGTGAGAACCCATGTCTGGGATTCCTATATCTTTATGAAAAAAATATATATTGAACTTTACGTGAAGGGATATTCGCTAGACGAGGTTAAGTCTAGGAGCCTTCCTATATATTGGTTATGGTCTGACGTGCCCAGTCAGTAAAGCCAGATGATTTACATGATGGAACTCTGAATGCTTATTTACGAATGCTCCATTATGATATTTGCCAAGCATGAATGCTAACTTAAGATGATATTCCTGTGACCAACATTATGCTGTCTATGTCGACATTTGTTCCTGTAACCATACACGTACTGTCCAAGTGTGCGTCTCATTAAATGTTATAAAAAGACCACGGTAGTTCCAGTACTTCTTGAATTCGAACAGTGTGAGTATGAGTGATGTACTACCAACCTGTCAACTCTATCGAATCATTCTACCATTCGCGTTCTGACATTCAGATACACACTCATTGTCTACACTCACATTCTTGTCAGAGCATCATCACGTTCCAGGACAAGATGACCTGTATGACCAAAACTGTGCTGGGTTTAATGAGTTGACAATCGTTACACTTTACTACACCAGTCCCAACATCTACGTTTAACAACTACTGGCCAGTATGAGATTTAACACTCGGCTACAAGTTTTATTATCTAATGGAAAATATATGCGCCATATCACACGTTAATTGACAAAGAAATAAGCAAATTATAAGATCTCTTTTTTTTAAACAAGGTTCTGAGAAATCCATGTTCTTCACAGAAAAAGGACAATTTCTTGCTAAAATATAACTTGCAAATTCAAAATACACCTATTTAGATTGTGTTCTGAAAAAATGATTTTGACATATTTCGAATCAGGAGAATATAAATTACACTGGCTAACAAAAAAAAACTTTTTTTTTCTTTCTCTAACATTTCTATGTTTTTCTGGTCAATTTTAATGCGCTGTTTTTAAATCCGCAAACCGTTTTTCTCTATCAGGTCGGGATCTCTAGAAATACGCAATTGAAGTTTTTTAACAACGCATACAGTATTACAACATCATTCGTACAAGAAGTAAACAGTTATGTAGTCTTGAATTTCTTTGCAGTCAACTTTCGTCGGTGAATGGCATTTGGTATATCGCGATGAAGCATCCAACAATAATGGGCAAGCATGGTGACACTCCACCGTCCTTGATAACGTGACTCCATTACGGCGATATCTTGATGGAATCGTTCTCCATGTTCATCGCTGACTTCGCCAAGGTTGTCAGGGAAAAAGTCAAGATGCGAATCGAGCAAATGGATTTTGAGGGACGTGTTACAGCCCATAATTCTGTATGCATCTATGCACTGCTTAACAATATGCACATAGTCGACAGATTTGTGATTTCCAGAAAGTTATCGACGATCGATTTGAATGCCATCCATGCGCGAAGTTCACTACCATGTAACAAGTTCTCGAATTGTTTGTCTGCAATAACTTTCCTAATCTGAGGTCCTACAAAGATACCTTCCTTTATCTTTGCATCGCTAACTTGCGGAAAACTTTCTCGAAGATAAGTGAAAGCTTTGCTCGTTTTATCTAACGCTTTTACGAAATTCTTCATGAGCCCCAACTTTATATGTAACAGTGGTAAAATGAAGCTGCTCTCAATGTTAACTAATGGCTCGTGTATTACATTTTTATGCCCGAGCTGCATACGATCCCTGATAGGCCACACCTTTCTTGCATAATGTTCCTGTCTGTTGCGGCTGTCCCATTCACATAGGAAGCAACAAAATTTAGTATACCCAGTCTGCATGCCCGTGAGAATTGCAATGACCTTTAGGTCTCCACAAATCCGCCATTGGTAGTCATTGTACTTTATTTTTTCCAAACGTATAGCCATTTTTTCTTAAGTTTCTTTCATATGAACAGAGTAGGCGACTGAAATTGATGCAAATAAATTTCCGTTATGCAATAACATTGCTTTTAGACTAGTCTTGGAAGAGTCGATGAAAAGTCGCCATTCGTTGACTATGTGCTCATGACCGAGGTGCACCATTAGACCATTTACATCTTTGCAATAGCAAATGTCATCATCCATCTCAAAGTATTGATCAAGTTCTCTGTGTCTATGACGAAATTTAGATATCGGAGTATTGGGCACTAAAAGATTCTATTCTTTGAGTCGCAAACCGAGTAATTCCGCTTGTCCTTTGGTAAGAGCGAGATCACGTATTAGATCTGAAAGTTCTGAATGGTTAATTAAGTAAACACCATCATTCACCGGTATGTAATCCGAGTCAGAATTAGTTTCTAAAGCAGGTAAACTATCACTTTCTGATGGTTCAATCACGTCCAACGGATATTGTTCTGGTGGTACTGGGATCGGACACGTGATTGGATCATGAGGCACTGGTTTCGAAACCGATTCAATATTTGGAAAAACCACAGACTTTCTAGTTTCAAAATCCTTGAAACTGCATGGAGAGTATGGGTTGTCAGCAGAAGTAACAATCAGTAGCGTGATTTGTCGGTTCACGCCATATTACTGGCACTCCAAATGGCATCGACTTATGCTTCGCACTTCGTAACAATCTGCCAACATGTATCGAACTGTTCTGGGCCAGTTGATCACATCAACATTTATTTGGAAAAAAAAACAGTACATTTCTGGTGGACCAGTTACGTGGGCTCTTATGATACATTTCTTGTCGCCAATGTGGCCTAGAAACTTACATTTCTGATGGACCAGATCTGTGGGTTTAAAAAGAACAGAGCGAGCATTTGACATTATTGTTGACATTTATGGATCCAGAAATTTACATTCCTGGTTGGCTGTTACATGTATGATGTCTCCAGTTTTGTCGAGAAAGTTACAAGAAGGACAAGTACACATTACACTTCTGATCTGTGGGTCTAAGCTACACACGGGACAGCCGTAACACACAGCGCTAATTCTACACTTGCAAGTTTTGGCTACAACAGGACAGAAATAGGTCATCAACGGTTGACCCAAATAAACAGTACGAGCATTTATATTATAATGCTACATAAAGCATAACAAGACAAGTACTGAAGTGAACTACTAGGCATTTGCTACGTGGACCATAACTGCATAGAAGGCGGGTTCCTATTGTAAACAGTACTGCTGGTTGTTACACGTTTCATTCAACAACAGACTTTTCTAGGTCAGAGCATTCAAGCTACATTGTTGGAGGTCAAGTGTCTGTAAACAGTACGTGGAAATAGTAAACATTCAATGTGCAAGCCCTAATTTGAGAAGGTCATAGTAACTTTGGTTCGTGAATACCACTTTATGTTACAGTGGATTTGACGTTCAGTGCGCGTTTGACATTTCGTTTCTGTGTTCGCAAGGAGCAAGGAATTTATTTTAGTTTCAGCTGTGACTGAACTTGTTCTGCAACACATTGAAATTGATTGCTATATTATGTTACTTCTACTGTTTTTGTGTATTTTTCTGCGGGTTTTTCGGTTGGTGGGTCTTACGGTAAATATGCCACTTGATCGAGGCTTACTGTAAGCGTTCTGTAGGTGCAAATTTTCTTAATTTGGAAATTTGCTAGTGACAATTGGTCGCTATTGATGTTAGCTGTGATGTAATTGTACTTAACGTTGTTTTTGTAATATTTTGTCTGTTTTTTCAGTTTTGATTTTCGATTTGTTTTGTTTGTATTCTGTAGGTCTCTCCTTTCTTGTGTATTTCTCTACACATTTTTGGTTAAAACAGTGTTGCCATTTGTATTGTTTTGTATCTTTGTCTTTGTATTTTTTTTTTGTTTGTACTACATTACTGTCATGCACAGTCTACATACACATACTTGGTCATGTTTTGATATTATTGATAAGGTAGACTCTTCATATAGAGTTTCTTAATAAAATATTATTATATAAGATATTTATACAAGTTCTTTGATAAAAGACTTGTTATCTACAAAGATTGAGACAAGGTGAAATACATATTCAAGTTCTTTATAAAAAAGACTTGTGCCCATAGTGAGTGGGATATAAGGGAATTTTTTTTCCACAGGTACTCAAGTGATTTTTTGGGTACATTATAAACAAGAGGAACATACAAAGTCTTTGTCTAAGACTAAGACAGTAAAGTGAAGTGAGTATACAAGTCTAGCATTTCAGACTTGTCTCCCATTAAAGTGGGATAATTTAATATATTTGCTTCTGCAAGTTACTGATCTCAGTAGACAAGATGTCTACATTGGACTACTTTATTACACAAGGGAGAGCCCTTGATAAGACTGGTCAACAGTTAGAACAGTGGGCTGTTGCTCAGTATGACAAAGCATTAGCTGCTGAAGAGAGAAGGGCTGCTGCAGAGGAAAAAAAAACTATGGCTGAAGAGAAGAGATTAGAAAGAGAAGCAGCTGCTGAACAAAAAAGGCTAGACAGAGAAGCTGATATTGCTGCTGAACAAAAGAAATTGCAGATGCAGGTGGAGGAAAGGAGATTTGAAGCTGAACAAAAGAGATTAGACAAAGAATCTGAACAAAAGAGATTAGACAAAGAATCTGAACAAAGAGATTAGACAAAGAAGCTGCTGCAGAGGAGAGGAAAGCTCAAGCTGCTGCAGAGGAGAGGAAAGCTCAAGCTGCTGCAGAGGAGAGGAAAGCTCAAGCTGCTGCAGAGGAGAGGAAAGCTCAAGCTGCTGCAGAGGAGAGGAAAGCTCAAGCTGAGGCTGAAATTAGAAAAATGGAACATGAGGAAAGAAAACAGAAGATGGAACTTGATGAAAAACTCGCAACTTTGGAGTTAGAGAAATTGAAATTGGCGAGTACGGGTGCTCAGCAAACAACTTCGAGTACGACAAGGGAGTTTGTTAGTAGGATTAAATTGCCTCATTTCAATCCTTTAAAGGATGACGTAGCAGATTATCTAGATAGATTCCAATTTTTGTGCGATACGCATAACATAAAAAAGGAAAAATATGTTGAACAACTGATGCCATTTTTTACAGGTGACACAGTGACTACTCTTATGACAATAGACGAACATGAGAGGACTAATTATGATGTTGTCAGGGCAGCATTACTAAAAAAATATCAACTAAAACAAGAAGACTATCGTCTTCGTTTTAGGACAATGTTGCCAGAAAATGGAGTAGATTTCTCTGATTTTGTTACAAAGATACGTCGTACATTTACACGATGGGTTGAGTTGTCTCAGATTGAGAAAACATATGAAGGTCTAATGGACTTATTATTGCGAGATAAGGTTTTGTCATCTGTTAATGATTCTTTTCTTGCATTCCTTCATGAGCGTAAGCCTAAAAACTTAAAAGAAATGGAGGAATACTGTTGTCAGTATGCCACAGCACATCCCCATGCTACAGTTAGCAATTCTAAAGTGAAAGAAGGGTTGCCAGCTGCTTCGGCAACACCATATGGCCCTAATTTCAAAAAAAAATTTCAGGGTGCTCAACAAAATTGGAATAGGGGAAGTAATCAAAATTACACTCAGAAGCGGAGTAATCCAACACATGATGGTTCTTCGTCTATGCAGTGGAGACAAGATGGTAGTTCTCGTAATTTTAGTGGTAATAATTTGAGACACTTTCGCAAAGGCTATCCAAATAATAACTATTCAAATTTTCGAGGTAATCATTCTCGACGTCAAGATTATGACGATGGTGAATTTAGAAACCGGGATTCAAACCGGAATGATGAGTACAATAGACAATATGATCACAATTACAGGGGAAATGATAGTCGAAATAATTACAGGGGAAATGATAGTCAAAATAATTACAGGGGAAATGATAATCGAGGTAGACCTAGGTTTAACAAGAAAAGACCTTACCAACAGGCAAACTCTGCGCAACAAGAGTTTGATGGAGCCTGTAATACAGTAAATGATAGTGGTAACTCTAGGGCTATCACTGGTTGTGCTTTCGATTTTGGGAGAGCAACTGAATGCCCCCAATGCTTAACATTGTTTGACTCATCAACTGTATCTACGCTAAGTTGTGGTCACCCTCTTCCTGCTCTACCTGCTACAGTTGCGCATGATGGGAGAGGATCTCTCATCTTAGATAAAGGTCTAATAAATGATAGGCTAGTCTCAGTACTTTTCGATTCGGGATGTACTACCGTCGGGGTTAAGGAGTCTCTGATAGATCCTTGCTGTGCCACTGGAAAAACAATCAAATGTGTTACATTTGGTGGTACTATGGAAAGCTATCCTACTGCTATTATTAGGATTGACACTCCTTTCTTCACAGGAGATGTCCATGCATGTCTTCTTCCTAATCCTATTGCGGATCTTATAATCGGTCGTATTCATGGGGTTAAGGAATGCACCCCGCAACAAATTTCTAGTTGGGAAGAAAAAAAAACATTCAAACGGTCAATGCAGTGGTGACAAGAGCTCAAGCTCTTAATCCCCCAACTTCATCTGATAATAGTAATGAAGTTGATAGCCAAGACGAGCACTTGGTGATTTCCCATGACTCGTTTGTTAAACGTCAAGAAGAGGATCCTTCTTTGAAGAAATACTTCCTTCTTGCAAAGAAAGGGGATCCCAATCAAAATACGAATCACAAATCGTATATTACTATGAAGAATGGTATATTGGTACGAATGGTACAACACTCGGACAAGTCTATGCATTCGCAAATTCTTGTGCCTAAGTGTATGAGAGCCTTAATTCTTCGGCATGCACACGATTCTCAGTGTGCTGGACACATGGGTTTTTCCAGAACTAAAACTAGAGTCCTTGCGTCATTCTTTTGGCCATTCGTGAATAAAGACATCCGAATTTATTGCCGATCTTGCAAAATTTGTCAAGAGGTCAAGTCTAGGGGTCCGAGACATGCTGCTCCTATTCAGGCTGCAGATATTCCGATTCGGCCGTTTCAGAAAATGGCTATAGACATCATTGGTCCGTTCAAAATTAAGTCAGCCAGAGGACACCAATTTATCCTCACTTGCGTGGACATGTGCACGCGTTGGCCAGAGGCTATTCCTCTGAAGAGCATATCAACTGTCGATATCGCTGATGCTCTTTGGCTCGTATTTTCTCGTCTGGGATTCCCCGGAGAAATACTGTCGGATCACGGCACTCAGTTAATTTCGGACGTTATGTCTCAGGTAATGGCTACGCTAGACATTAAAAGGTCTCTCAGTAGTATTTATCATCCAATGTCCAATGGATTGGTAGAACGTCTTAACAGGACACTAAAGAACTTACTTGGCAAGATAACGGAGGATCATCCTGAAGATTGGGACAGGGTTTTACCTGCAGTCCTCTTTGCCTATAGAGAGGTTCCCAACGAGCATACAGGGTTTTCTCCTTTCGAACTTGTCTTTGGCGCGCAACCGCGCGGGCCAATGTCCTTGTTACACGATTTGATAACTTCCGATAATATTGACGATGATACACAATCGTCATATGAATATGTTATAGCTCTTAGAGAAAAGATTATCGAATCGTGCAGGTTAGCAACTTCATCTTCCGAATTTGCGAAAGAAAAAGCTAGGCGATTTGCTAATAAGAAAAGACGCCTACGTCAACTTTGTCCTGGAGACAAAGCATATGTCTTACTGCCCTCAAGAGAGAATAGACTTCTCATTTCTTGGAAGGGTCCATACACTATAGTCTCGAAAATTTCTGATGTCGACTATATTGTCGATGTGGATGGAAGGCATAAAACCTTCCATATAAATATGCTAACAGAGTTTATTGAACGTCCAGACTATTTACAGCCTATTTTCCAGGCGACGGACGACTCTCCAGTTCAACATGGTCACATCTCATCCCTGTCTGTTATACAGGATGAGGAAACTATTTTTTCTGACGTGAACTTACCTCTTCCTGCGATTCCACTTACTTCAACGGAATCGTGGAGAGACGTTACAGTCTCTTCCAACTTGTCTTTTGAGGAACAGCGTCAAGTATCCTCTACGTTACAATCATATCAGGATGTCCTTACCGACATTCCTGGACACACAGATGTCATAGAACATGACATCATACTTACTGATCGTAATCCGATCAGAGTAAGACCATACCCAATACCTATTCATTTTCAAGCACAAGTCGAGAAAGAATTGGATGAAATGATTCAACTACAAATAATTGAACCATCCACTTCAGCTTATTCTTCGTCGATAGTTATTGTTCGAAAGAAAGACAATAACATACGTCTTTGCGTTGATTATCGCAAATTAAATCAAGTTACGAAGTTCGATGCTGAACCTATGCCGTTATTAGATGATCTACTTATTAGACTTTCTAAAGCTAAATTCTTTACTAAACTAGACTTGTCGAAAGGTTATTGGCAAGTCCCACTGACGGAACACGCCAAACCTCTCACTGCTTTTTCGACACCTAGGGGTCTGTTTCAATGGAATTTTATGCCTTTCGGGCTTATGAACGCCCCAGCGACTTTCGTACGCATGATGCGACGAATTCTATCAGATCGTGCAGATGTCATTGCATATTTAGACGACATCTGTCTTTTCAGCGATACTTGGGAAGAACACTATGTGGGTCTGAAGGAATTGCTATCTACTCTACGTGAGCATAGATTGACTGCTAAACCCTCTAAAGCTTTTGTTGGGTTTAGTGAAATTTCCTTCCTAGGTCATCGAGTTGGTCATGGTCTGTTGAAGACAGAGGACCAAAACATTTCAAAGATATTAAATATCTCGGTTCCGAAGACAAAAAAGCAAGTGCGTAGTCTCTTGGGATTGATACAATTCTATGGAAGATCATTGAGAATCTGTCCTCCATTATGGCACCACTTTCAACGTTATTGAAAAAAGGTTCTCCTAATATGGTGCGTTGGTCCCAAGAATGCCAATCTTCATTGGATCAGGTTAAGAATTTGTTCTCATCTCATCCTATCTTAAGACTACCGACGATTGATAAGACTTTTGTCCTTCGTAGTGATGCCTCTTCCACTGGGATTGGAGCGGCACTAATGCAGGAATATTCAGGAACTCTGCATCCTGTAATGTATATTTCTAGGAAGCTGAATGCGGCAGAAAGGAATTACTCGGTTTTGGACCGTGAATTGTTGGCTATGGTTTGGTCCATTCTTAAGCTACAAAGGTTCCTTCTGGGCGCGCATTTCTTTATGGAAACCGACCAAAAAGCTCTTACGGCTATGCAAAGTAAGGATTTGAAGAGCTCGAGATCTACTCGTTATGCTATTGCTCTTCAGCCTTTCCATTTCACGGTGCGAGCTATCCGTGGTTCGGATAATGTGATGGCGGACATATTGTCTAGATGCCCACATGATTCCAGTTAAATCTTGTGTCCTAGTTTTTCCTGATATATTTTCAGACTTAGGTCTGTCCTTAATATCATAATATGTTGTAATACAAATGTATTTGGATGATGTTTAGATAATTTAACAAATTTCATTTTGTCCATCCATCAGTGATATGTTGCTAAAATAGCATTGACATTTGTATATTGCTATGATTATATTATTTAGTAATGTTTGATATATGATTGGTATTGCCAGCAACTTAGGTTTCTTGAATGGTATCCCTTAGTTTGTTTGGCTTAAAGGAAATATTTTCTCCTATGTTGGGAGATGATTTGTACCCTCTTCTATTGTACCTGATATTAGGTTCATTGTTTGCATGAGCACAGAAGTGATACTGGTGCTATCTTGCTCATGAACATATTAAAAAAAAAAAAATTGCATTTTTTTTTTACAGGGGGGTGGTAGTAATGTTGCTGTCATTTTCGACGGAGTCATCTGTCAAGTTATTTGCTTATGTTTGTATCATAAGTATAATTGTGTCTTTACCTGCGATGTCAGGTTGATTAGGGGTTGTCTTCCCTTGTTTATTCATTCATTGTGTTTGACCTTTAGGGTCAGAGGTTGACAGTTCGGCGTAGGCCTATGGGAAGGTTTTTTAAGCGGGAGTGAGATATACTTCCGGGAAGCCGGGAGGTCCTGTTTTTTTCTGAAGGGACCAAGAGTCCATTGTTTTTCGGGGAGAATCTTCGAAGTAACTGCTATGGCAGTTTTCCCCAGTGAATCTCTGTGCGTCGGGATGACGACAGAATTCCTTGTGATGTTCTGAGGATTCATTTGCCAGGTAATACCGACCTTTATGCATTATTACGCTTTTCGGTGGCAGAACATGTAAAGGATTACCTAGGGTGAACAGCAGCTCACTGATCCGCCATTTCAGAACTTATATATTTGTGCTCGAGGTAGCCATCCAAGACTGTTAGTCTTATATTGTCCAGAAATCCAGTGACGAAGATATATTGTGGGAGCCGCAGATTGGCGGAACTTCTATCTACAATAAGTATTACTGCAGGGTTGATGATAACCTATTTAACAGAAGTACACGGCCGACGTCAGAACGAGGCCTGTGCTTTCGGCTATTATACTACAGCCTGATATGTGCAATTGGCGGGGAGTGCCAAGTTGCACCTATGTGTCATAGTAACTAAGGCATCTGACGCGTTTAGTCAGAGACGCCAAGGGCGACGCTACGAACTGTCATTATTGAAGAACTTTGCTATTGACCATGCACGTCTATTCTGATGTTTACCTTTTTGAATGCCAAATGTATACCTATCGATGTCAGGTCAGCATGACCTTGTTACACTGACTGTTCCTGTTGATACTATGTGTGTTCCCGTCAATAAATGTCTTGAAACATGCCTGCAGTGTCAAAGCATCCTTGATTACTGCATGTGAGAGTATGGGTTGCAGGATCTACATCTATACGAGCCTAAACACATTCGCGTCTTCATTCGCACCCACACTCAATTCATCATACGCTCGCACTACACATCTAACAACATGTATACTGTCTTGGGCCAGTGATCACCTCAACAAGAAAAAAAAGACAGTTACATTTCTGGTGGACCAGTTACGTGGGCTCTTATGATACATTTCTTGTCGCCAATGTGGCCTAGAAACTTACATTTCTGATGGACCAGATCTGTGGGTTTAAAAAGAACAGAGCGAGCATTTGACATTATTGTTGACATTTATGGATCCAGAAATTTACATTCCTGGTTGGCTGTTACATGTATGATGTCTCCAGTTTTGTCGAGAAAGTTACAAGAAGGACAAGTACACATTACACTTCTGATCTGTGGGTCTAAGCTACACACGGGACAGCCGTAACACACAGCGCTAATTCTACACTTGCAAGTTTTGGCTACAACAGGACAGAAATAGGTCATCAACGGTTGACCCAAATAAACAGTACGAGCATTTATATTATAATGCTACATAAAGCATAACAAGACATGTACTGAAGTTAACTACTAGGCATTTGCTACGTGGACCATAACTGCATAGAAGGCGGGTTCCTATTGTAAACAGTACTGCTGGTTGTTACACGTTTCATTCAACAACAGACTTTTCTAGGTCAGAGCATTCAAGCTACATTGTTGGAGGTCAAGTGTCTGTAAACAGTACGTGAAAATAGTAAACATTCAATGTGCAAGCCCTAATTTGAGAAGGTCATAGTAACTTTGGTTCGTGAATACCACTTTATGTTACAGTGGATTTGACGTTCAGTGCGCGTTTGACATTTCGTTTCTGTGTTCGCAAGGAGCAAGGAATTTATTTTAGTTTCAGCTGTGACTGAACTTGTTCTGCAACACATTGAAATTGATTGCTATATTATGTTACTTCTACTGTTTTTGTGTATTTTTCTGCGGGTTTTTCGGTTGGTGGGTCTTACGGTAAATATGCCACTTGATCGAGGCTTACTGTAAGCGTTCTGTAGGTGCAAATTTTCTTAATTTGGAAATTTGCTAGTGACAATTGGTCGCTATTGATGTTAGCTGTGATGTAATTGTACTTAACGTTGTTTTTGTAATATTTTGTCTGTTTTTTCAGTTTTGATTTTCGATTTGTTTTGTTTGTATTCTGTAGGTCTCTCCTTTCTTGTGTATTTCTCTACACATTTTTGGTTAAAACAGTGTTGCCATTTGTAGTGTTTTGTATTTTTGTCTTTGTATTTTTTTTTGGTTGTACTACATTACTGTCATGCACAGTCTACATACACATACTTGGTCATGTTTTGATATTATTGATAAGGTAGACTCTTCATATAGAGTTTCTTAATAAAATATTATTATATAAGATATTTATACAAGTTCTTTGATAAAAGACTTGTTATCTACAAAGATTGAGACAAGGTGAAATACATATTCAAGTTCTTTATAAAAAAGACTTGTGCCCATAGTGAGTGGGATATAAGGGAATTTTTTTTTCCACAGGTACTCAAGTGATTTTTTGGGTACATTATAAACAAGAGGAACATACAAAGTCTTTGTCTAAGACTAAGACAGTAAATAAAGTGAAGTGAGTATACAAGTCTAGCATTTCAGACTTGTCTCCCATTAAAGTGGGATAATTTAATATATTTGCTTCTGCAAGTTACTGATCTCAGTAGACAAGATGTCTACATTGGACTACTTTATTACACAAGGGAGAGCCCTTGATAAGACTGGTCAACAGTTAGAACAGTGGGCTGTTGCTCAGTATGACAAAGCATTAGCTGCTGAAGAGAGAAGGGCTGCTGCAGAGGAAAAAAAAAACTATGGCTGAAGAGAAGAGATTAGAAAGAGAAGCAGCTGCTGAACAAAAAAGGCTAGACAGAGAAGCTGATATTGCTGCTGAACAAAAGAAATTGCAGATGCAGGTGGAGGAAAGGAGATTTGAAGCTGAACAAAAGAGATTAGACAAAGAAGCTGAACAAAAGAGATTAGACAAAGAAGCTGAACAAAAGAGATTAGACAAAGAAGCTGCTGCAGAGGAGAGGAAAGCTCAAGCTGCTGCAGAGGAGAGGAAAGCTCAAGCTGCTGCAGAGGAGAGGAAAGCTCAAGCTGCTGCAGAGGAGAGGAAAGCTCAAGCTGCTGCAGAGGAGAGGAAAGCTCAAGCTGAGGCTGAAATTAGAAAAATGGAACATGAGGAAAGAAAACAGAAGATGGAACTTGATGAAAAACTCGCAACTTTGGAGTTAGAGAAATTGAAATTGGCGAGTACGGGTGCTCAGCAAACAACTTCGAGTACGACAAGGGAGTTTGTTAGTAGGATTAAATTGCCTCATTTCAATCCTTTAAAGGATGACGTAGCAGATTATCTAGATAGATTCCAATTTTTGTGCGATACGCATAACATAAAAAAGGAAAAAATATGTTGAACAACTGATGCCATTTTTTACAGGTGACACAGTGACTACTCTTATGACAATAGACGAACATGAGAGGACTAATTATGATGTTGTCAGGGCAGCATTACTAAAAAAATATCAACTAAAACAAGAAGACTATCGTCTTCGTTTTAGGACAATGTTGCCAGAAATGGAGTAGATTTCTCTGATTTTGTTACAAAGATACGTCGTACATTTACACGATGGGTTGAGTTGTCTCAGATTGAGAAAACATATGAAGGTCTAATGGACTTATTATTGCGAGATAAGGTTTTGTCATCAGTTAATGATTCTTTTCTTGCATTCCTTCATGAGCGTAAGCCTAAAAACTTAAAAGAAATGGAGGA